>JAENRT010000367.1:0-17012 GCA_032173475.1 Amanita phalloides
GAGATAATATGGATGTTTTTCTCTATCATATTGTAATGACATTGCCTCCTGTGCCTTTAAGGCATTTTGAGCTTATTCCAGACTCCGCCTGTCGTCCAGCGAACTGTGTAACGCTTCAAACCGGTGATCATGACCTGTATCAGATTTTGTCCCTTTATTGGATGTCGTCCATAATTCAGTAGAACGGGAAATACCCGTAGCCGAGTGTTCCCATCTTATATACAGACTGTGCTATTGCTAACCAACGCTCCATCATCCTGATGTTCATTCACGGAAAGTAGTCAATTGTTCTGCTATCATGAGTAACCCTTTCGTCTGTCATACTGTCTGTGGATGAATCAGTCGATGGTGCCTTGATCCCAATATCCAAAGATTCCTTTGTAAATTCGATACAAATGGTGGTCGATCATAATTGATCCTCTGGTACCCATGATTCTTAATAGACTCCGATTACAGAGTGCTACTCCCAACATGTATCATTGTATTGGTAGGTAAGAAATACGCCATTTTCGAAAATCGATTCTAACCACAGTTAAGATCACATTGTACCCACTTTGATTCGGTAAGGGTCCGATAAGTTATAAACTGAATATGCTCCAAAGGAGTGTCTGGTATCGCTTGGGTTAATGGAGCGCCGTTTTTCGTCCGGCTTAACTTTTGCACAAGTCCTACATCCGTTGAATGTAATTTGCTTAATGTCTCCATATTGGCCACCAGTATCCTCGAGTTATAATTCCAATGTTTTGGCGATCCCCGGATGTCCCCATTGGATGTATCTGAATACTTCCTCCTTATTGTATACCGCAGGTACATAGATCCTTCCCTTCCATGTTACTAACTGTTCTTTTGCGTAATTCAAATCCTTCTTTTTTTTCTTTTCTCTTTTTCTACTTGTTCGTCCCATTGTCTTTATTTACTGTTTTTAATGTCTTTTCTAGTTTTTTTTCTAATCCTATCTCACTTCCTGTCCATACAGTAATAACAAGTCTTCTTTCAATATATACGATCTTGCATTGTCCCTTTCTCCTTCTCATACCGCTCGTCTGATAACAATCGCCTTGGAATTTGATTGCGGATCTATGTTTTATCACAAAAATTGTAACTCTTGTAAATCGCATAACCCATCGCGCTGTCTACGATTTAGGTTTTGTGTTTCCGGAAATACCAGTCAAATTTTTGATGATCCGTTAAGAATCTCGATTATCCCTTTGCTCCTTTTAACTATATGAGACCAATTCATATAAGGAGTGCATGATGTGAGCATCTCCCTATCATAGATATAATTTCTCCTGCTTCATTAAAGCTCGCAAATGAATGCGACCGTTCCTCCATACTCCATTTGTTGTTGAGATAGTATTGAGCCTAATGCAAAATCGGATGCCATCTGTTCAATTCGGAAACTGCCCTTCGTCGGTATTGCTAATACCGTGCTTCTCTCTGCTATCTCTTTAACTCCTATAGCTTCCACTTGTCGAGGGCCCCATTCAATCTTTCTTTCCCTGTTAATTCTGTTAGGGGCTGTTCTTTGCAATCCTTTCACAAATTCGTCGATAAAGTTGACAAATCTAAGACTGCTGTACTTTCGTTTATTCTTAGGCTCCGGCATTCTTTTACGGCTTTTTACTTTTGCTGGGTCCATTTTATCTGAATCCTTTGGTAATTATCATTCCCTAAAATTCGATTTTGCTTTGTTCGAAATAACATTTTTCAGCGTTTGAGTGATAATTGATCTCTTCCAGCTTGGTCAAATTCCGATTACATGTTTTTAATGTTGTTCTTTCTGCATTGCGAGAACACTAGTAATGTCGCCATGTAAATACACCATCCCTCGCGAGTTCCTCCGGAACAGGATCATTCATCATTGTTTGAAGGTAGGGTGAATTTGTTAAACCAAAGAACATTACTAAGGCTCGAATAGTCCTCGTTTGTTTGGAATGCGGCTTTCCATTCATCACATTTTTGATTCGGATATATTATATCCCAACGAATATCCATTTTTGAAAAAATGTTGCATTAACCAATTTGTCCTATCAATTCTGATATAACGTAATGGATAACGGTTCTTGATGGTCATTTCATTAAGTTTTTTCGACATAATCTGTACTGGTCTCAAAGATCCCTTTCTTTTTTGACAAAAGAAGAATGGTGATGCCATTGGGTGATTTACTCGGTCTTAATCCGCCCACTTTCCAAGTTTTCGTAAGGAATTTCCAGGACCGTTTGTCCTCTCGATTTACTGGGTAAATTTGCAAATCTAAGGATTAGATCCCGGTATTAAATCGATTGCATGATACCAATGGTCGTCGAGATGGTAATTTCATCAAAGGTAGTTTTTTTCAAAAACTTTTCGATGGTGTAAATAGTGAGATGGTACTATTCTTCCAGTGATAGCTTTAACTTTATTCTGAGCAAAGTTCGCGTTGCTTTTGATTGAAAGCCGTAGTTGCAATTCTTCTGCCCAATATGAACGGCTAATAAAACGATCTCCCTCTTTCTCCCACTCATTTTGTTCTATTTCCTCCTCCTGGTTCATTTACATTGGATCATTTTTCCAACACGCTCCGGACAATCGAGAAAAAGGTTAATACTTGAATTTCTTCCAGTTTATTTCTGGATTATGGTTTTTTCAACCAATATGTCCTAGGAACATATCCGTTTTTCCTAATGCTGATACGCCAACATTCTAGCGATTCACGGCAATGATGCTCTATCTCAACTTCATGTTCTACGCATTCTTCCAAATCTCCACCTCGCGTTTGACGTGTTCCATCAGCAATTGAAAACTGGAATGGGTTTTTGGTACGCTTCCCGTGTGTTTATTTGTTTGCTCAATAAACGCTTTGTTCACACATGATGCTGTACACCCCGAGTCTACCAATGCTTTAATTCCAAAGTTTTGTAAGGAGTCTTTGGTTTGTACTATGACTCCTAAATCCATTTGTCTCTGTCCCGTTGTTCTAACAAGACGTGATCTGGACTTCATGTGGTTTAAATACCACAGCGCATCTTTTTCTGACATTTGATTCAGTTCATGAATCAACGTCTCATCCACTTCCTGTTCCCGGTCTTTCTTCACCCATGTTTTCATGTCTTTGATGGCTGTTTCCATCGATTGATCCCAAATTCGTCTTACCATCCAAGGAGCTGACCATGTAGTCAGTCTCTGTTTTGGTTGCGCTATATGGGTGCGTTTCTTAGACAATGTACCAAGTGAATCGACATTCATTATAAAATCTGAATTCTGTAATTTTACATGTGAATCCTCATACTTTACAAAGTCGTGAGTTGTGATCGAAAACGCTCATTCACAGTGGTTTGAAACCCAACTCCTTCTGCTACTTCTTTCCTTCTTCTCCGTCAATCTCTGACGTATTTCCCTTGCGCCGAGTTCCATCAGCTTCTCCACCGCTTCTTATCCTTCGGTGGCGCCTACAATCCCGCTTCATATGTCCAACTTTCCCCCGCAGTTGTAACAGGTTATTGACGCGCGTCGACGGTCCACAAATCCCATGCAGCATCCGGGTCTTAGAAGCGTTGACGCGTTGCTGGTGTATTTTGAATTTTGAACCGGTCGTTTTCTGCTCCATGGTTACTCGCGCTTTTGCTCCATGGTTTGTTTTGCCGATTCTGCGTGGTCTGCGCAGGTTTGTTACCACCCGGTGTGTCGCCTTTGATACAACTGCTGTGCATCCCCTCAACTCTTTCTCGTTGCAGCGCCAGTCGAGTACCATCGTTGTAGATCTCCTGGCTGTGATCCGTCAATGCTCCGTACGTCCAACATCCGGATTCCACCGACTCGTCTTCCGAACCCCGGGAGATATAATAAAATGAGGAAAGAGTTGAGACCTTTAGACGAATTGCTATAACTACGCAATTCCGTGTAGACTTCTGTGAGTCATTGCGATGCTTCCGGAATTCATGATATAGATCCCTCACTTTTCGAGAACCTTGTTTCAGAAGTGACTGATTTTTCTCGACGTTGCGTTGTTCGAGTTCCTTGTCAGGAAGAAATCCTTCATCTTTCTGCTTTTTAGATCCTCGCCAGGTGATCGAGATGGTGGTGGGTTGTTAAATGGTTTCCACTGGCCCATGATACCATCCTGCCTTCTTACTCCTGTTCTACATTCTGCAATATTGTAATGGCCTCCCAACTTGGCTAACATGCAATTGTGCCTGGCAATCGCATTTCGTTCCGCTATCTCAGTTTTCGAATTCTGCTGTCAACGTTGTTTTTGCCGCTGACCAGTTTCTGCCCGGTTGTCTGTCCCCTTCCGTACTCGTTGCAGCGTGATCATCATACCGTTGCTTTGGATTGTACTCGAGGACAATTCGAAATAGTTTTTCCATGGTTCGTAGCCACGCCGGCATATTTCTTTGATCCGCTTCGTACGACTCCGGCTAATTTCCATTCAGTGGGTGCGGGAACTCACGCAGGTGGGTGTAAGGCGTGCATTGACCTGGTTGATTAACATTGGCCAATTGGCACTCCTTGTTCCCTTCGTTCGCATATCCCGGTTTGGGCATTCCCATACTGTAGCGTTGCAGAATGTCAAGAATATCCCTATTGCCACGGTGATTTAATCCCACCAATGCTCTGTATAAGCTGTCGTAATATTGAATCTAAGCCGAGTATGTTGTTGGAGCCGATTTGTCCCCTCCGTATTCTTCCAAACTTCCTTCGCACTTTTTCCCCATGTGCTTGTATTCGACGTGGAAATTTCCGCCTCCCTCCGATTGAAGGTTACTTTTACCTTACGTCGGATCCCTCATGTCCTTACTCATACGCCGCATCTCTCCCCAAGACGGATTGTACGCCATGCGAATGCTCGGCCAGTGCTGTCGTTTTGAATAAACGAAGAATAAACAGGCCCCGGAGTCCTCCGTCCTGATCCAGTGAATCCTCTTGTGTAACAAACACTGCTTGGTCTAGCGTGTCCGCACTCTGCGGTTCACTTTGTTATGTCGATGATGCTGGCGGTTGTACCATCATGCATTTTCTTCGCATTTCCTCCTCGCTTAATTCTCGTTATACCAGTCGCCGACGGTGTTCTCCAAACCAGTTTTGTCGTGACTGACGGTGATTCGTCTGCCGACTCCTTGAAAGTGGATTCGATGTACCGCCTGCCCGCATAAGGTCCGGTCCTCGGGTATGACGACTTATGCGTCATTCTTGGCTGCACCAAGAAGTGATCTTCTTTCCAACCAGTAATTCCTTCCATAACGTATCAATGTCTTCCCATTTGTATGGCATTTCTACTCGTACTGGCGGTGTTTTCCTCGAGCAGGATTTCGTCGCCTGGGTAAATGTGATACACTCCCTCCTTGCTCCATCACGAATCGCAAAACTACATCCCGCTTTCTCAAGATGGTGCCACGACGTTACTCTTTCCATGGTGGGGTATTTCGGCATTTGTACTTGTTATAGTATCGTGGCCTCCAAAGAAGATACATATAGCAAGTACCCCCTCCTCCCTCCATGGTTCAGCGACATCCGTCGGTAAATGACTCCGGTTTGCTGGTAGTGAACTCGATTTCCTTAGCCCATTCTGCATTCGTTTCGTTTGTTCCCTGCAACTGTTTCTCTCCTACTGCAGGGACGAAAATAGTCCTAGACTCAACGTCTTGGTTCCGCATAACTGCCTAGCCCTTTAGTTCTTGGGGTTCGGGTTGCCGCCTTGTAAATTGTATACACACCTTTTTCTTTTTCGTAATGGGGTGAATATCGAACCGGACTCCGAATGGTTCGGTCTCGACTGCCATATTGCCTGCGCCTTCATAATGTTGTCCATTAAGCCGCATGCATTCAACACGGTTCCACTCCTCAGCGGACAACACCAACCCTCGTGTCTCGCGTGATGACAATCCATTCCGCGTGTTAACAATTGAACGTTCCGAAGCGGCGTGTCGAACAGTGCTTTTCGGATTACGGAGTCGCCTCATGTGTTCAATAATCCTACCAGCGTCTGGTAGTCTAGCGCTGCTTTGCGCTCTGACTTCCCCAAGTCCCCGGTTTACGGAGCAAAACTTCTTCGCGCTTCTCGCCATTTAATGCCCTTCCATGCTTCCTCTGCTCGCGAACTGACGCCTCTCGAGTCGTTCGGCGCTCCCGCCTGAGCCTCTCGCTCCAGTCGTCGCTGTCTCTTTTCGTTGCCTGCCTTGAGCCAACGATGAATATGCCTTTACAGTGGTCATCACGTGTTGCCTGTGCACCACACAGCGGCGAGCTTCTTCTGGACCCTTTTTGGTAATTGTGCATACCACCACGCGCACCATTCTGCTTCAAAGGTAATTCTGATCTCCGCCAACGTCATTTTGGCGACGGTAAACACGTAACGGAAGACCTGATCCATGTGGACAAGTGGATAAGGTGTGATACAGATGATGATAATGATGATAAGATCGTTATGTAACGAACCGCGGAAGCCTCGTGAAAGGCGTGTTTCTTCTGTAACAAAATCTTCGACCAACTTCAGTCCTATCAGCACTACTGACAGTTTGCCCGTTTCGTTCGGCAATACGTAAGACGATCTCAGTTGAGATGATGTCGACTAGGATGTCCAGCGAATGACTTGCAAGACGTGGTACCCGGGGCTTCAACTATCAGGTGTCCCCGTGCTCAGCTCAAAAGAACGATACATGTTATTGTTTCCTGAGCTGTTCTCCTTGATATACGACAACGTCAAGCAAGTTTTCTCTTAGTTGTCGACCAACGGCAGTTCAGCTCCGGTCCCCGTGCTGGTGCACCTACAACCACGCAGAAGACGAAGGTCCTCGGGCCGACTGTTTTGTCGGCCATAGACCACGGTTTTCCGTTTGCCGCACACTATGGACTCGCTGAGCTTGCCACTACAGCCAAGGGCGTGGCTATGTCACAATAGCAGTTTGTCCGCCTGAGAATAAAACGCAGTCGGATGTCGTCATAACGTGGAACGATGTCGACGAAAGGTTGAATGGGGGTTTGCCTCGTGTAACGTTGAGCAGGTCGTGCTCTTCGTGTATACGAGTCAAACGGTGAGGTAGTAAGCCCTTACGATATAGAAGGGCATTCCACACAACCTCAAGGTTGAAAAGAGAAAAGATGAGAGACGAGAAAAAGACAGAAGTTGCTTGTGGTAACGCGACACAAACAATCGTAAGGACTAAGGAGTACTACTACTAACACTCCTTATATACCCTTGTCCTCATGTCCCATAGTCAATCATTGATCCTCCTCCTGAACTCTCCGATGACTCAGCCATCATACCGTCGCTGACAATAACCCTCCTGTGGCTGCGCCTTATGTAATTAGAAAAGAGAAAAATAAAGAAATCATAACACTTCATGCCCACCTCCTACTTGCCCATGCACTACATGCCAAACATGCCAAGGCTATCAACAGGGAACCTGCCCTGGAACAGTTACCTTTGAAAACGATGACAAATGCCATGCCTGGTTAATAACCGAAATCACCCAGACAGAATTCTGCCTCGGAAAGCCAGCCTGTCGACCAAAACCGAATTTAATAATGTCAGTAAGCCCTTGACTTTGTTTTCATTTTTGTATTATATTGAATTAGTACTTGTGGACAATTCTCTAAGGAGAGCTAGTGTTACAACCCATGTGAACATTTTTATTTTTTTCTTGATGTCAGCACGCTTCCTTTCCTGACCTCCTATGCATCGGCCACTTTCATCTCTAAATGATTATGCAATGTCACCACTCAATAAGCCATGACCTTTTTACGCTATGACATATGCCTTCGCATTGGTTTTCTTTTCTATGATGTTGCTATGATATATTCCTCAGCATGTTTGTTACCTTTACAGACAGAAGGTCATGTATAATATACTAGAGTTTGTCTTAGGTTGAACCTTAGTTTGACTTAGCTGTAATACACAAGTTACATCTCTGGAACTCCTAGTTCTGGTGAGATTGTCAAAGTCGTTATTCAAGTGCTCTTCATCCACCTCACTTGTCCCTCAAGCCTGATCTCTTCAATGGACTAGCACTGTCTACTCAAGTCGTGTTTTGCCAGACTTCACTTTGTTATTGTCTCGGACGCAATCCTCATGCATAATGTCATTGATTAGATTGGATGACGACTCGTCATCATAACAATATGAAAGGTTATGGACTCAAAAAGCAAAATGGAAGACATTGGTTGATATGTATAACAAATGGGCAGTATATTACTATCAATATAAAGGAAGAGCTCTTGTCAACTTGTACTCTCGACTATCCATGATTGTTGCAATGATTGAGGTATGCCTATGCAAGATTGTTTTTTGCTAGATTAGGCCAGGGCATTTTGTTGATTTCAGGATTGCTTCATGAACCCAAAGTGCTTTATAAAAATGTCCCAAGCAGTGTGCACTGGACCACAAAGTATGAATATTATCTGCAACATGCAACAATCCCATGGATAGGGAGTACAAGTTGAACAGAGAGCTTCTTCTTTAATTGATAGTAATATCTGCCATTGTTATACATATCAACCAACTGTCCTTCCATTTTGCTTTTGAGTTCCATACCTTTCATATTGTTATGATGACGAGTCCGTCATCCAAGTCTAATCAATGACATTATGCATGAGGATTGTCCGAGACAATAACAAAGTTGAAGTCCTGGCAAAAACACGATGAGTAAGACAGTGCTAAGTTCCATGAATGAAGACTACAGCTTGAGCAAGTGAGGTGGATGAGAGCACTTGAACAACGACTGACAATCTACCACGAACAGGAGTTCCCAGAGATGTAACTTGTGTAATTACAAGCTAAGTCAAACTTAAGGTTCCAACCTAAGACAAACTCTAGTATTTTATACATGACCTTCTGTCTGTAAAGGAACAACATGCTAGAAGAATGATATCATAGCAATCAAGATGAAACAATGGAAGGCTATGTCATAGGTAAAAAGGGTCATGCTTATGTGAGTGGTGACATTGCATACATCATAGAGATGAAGTGGCCGATGCATAGGTAGTCAGGAAAGGAAGGTGCTGACATAAGAAATAAAAATGTTCACATGGGTTGTAACAACTAGCTCTCCTTAGAGAACTGTCACAAGTACTAATCAATATAAACAAAAAATGAAACAAAGTTCAAGGGCTTACCGACATTAAATTAATTCGGTTTTTGGTCCACCAGGCTGGCTCCGAGCAGAATTCTGTCTGGGTGATTTCGGTTTTATCAACAGGCTTGGCATTTGTCACGTTTTCAAAGGTAACTGTTCCAGGAGGTCCTGTTGAAGGCCTAGCATGTTTGGCATGTTAGTGCATGGCAACGAAAAAAAAAAAAAAAAAAAAAAAAAAAAAAAAAGGGGAGGTGGGCAATGAAGTGTTATGAATTCTTTATTTTCTCTTTTCTAATTACATAAGGCGCAGCCAGCAGGAGGGTTATGTCCAGCGACGGTAGATGGCTGAGTGCATCGAAGTCAGGAGGGAAGGATCACATGATTGGACTCATGGGGAACATGAGGACAGGGTATATAGAGGAGGGGTTAGTAGGTAGACCCTTAGCCTTACGATTGTTTGTGGTTCGTACCACACAGCAAACTTCGGTTCTGTCTCGTCTCTCACTCTTTCTCTTTTCAAACCTTGAGGTTGTGTTGGAATGCCCTTCTAACATAATCGTAAGGCTTACTACCTCACCGTTTGACTCTATAACGAAGAGCACGACCTGCTCAACGTTACACGAGGCAAACCCCCATTCAACCTTTCGTCGACATCGTTCCACGTTCTGGACGACATCGACTGCGTTTTATTCTCAGGCGACAAACGGCTATTGTGACAGAGCACGCCCTTGGCTGTAGTGGCAGCGTCAGCGAGTCCAATAGTGCGGCAAACGAAAACCGTGGTCTAGGCGACAAAACAGTCGGGAGGACCTTCGTCTCTGCGTGGTGTAGGTGCACCAGCACGGACCGAGCCTGACTGCCGTTGGTCGACAACGAAGAAAACTTGCTTGACGTGTCGTATATCAAGAGAACAGTCTCAGGAATACCAATAACAATATCAGTTCTTTTGGAGCTGAGCACGAGGACTGAAGTGAAAGCCCCGGGTACCACGTTCTTGCAAGTCATTCGCTGGACATCCTAGTCGACATCATGCTCAACTGAGATCGTCTTTACGATTGCAGCAGCGACGGCAACTGTCCAGGTAGTGCTGATAGACTGAAGTGTCGAAGATTTTTTTAACAGAACGAAACACCCTTTTACACGAGGCATTCCCGCAGGGTCCGTTACATAACGACATATCATCCATATCATCATCTTATCACACCTTATCCACTTGTCACAATGGATCAGGTCTTCCGTTTAAGTGTTACGCGTTCGGCCAACATGACGTTGGGCGGAGATCAGAAATCCTTTGAGGCAGAATGGGCGCGTGGATGCAGCAATTACCAAAAAGGTCCAGAAGAAGGTCGCCGCCTGTGGTGGACAGCGCAACAACGTGATGCCCATGTAAAGGCATATCATCGTTTGGCTCAAGGAGCAACGAAAAGAGAAGCGACGACTGAGCGAGAGGCTGCAGCGGGAGGCGGAAACGACCGAGAGCGCTCAGTTCGCGAGCAGGAGGAAGCATGGAAGGCCGCTAAAATGCAGCACAGCGCGAGAAGTTGGCTCCGTAAACGTGACTTGAGGAAGCAGAGCGCAAACAGGCGCTAGACTACAGACCCCGCTGGTAGATTTATTGAACAACATGGAGGCGGACTCGCGTAATCCGAAAAGCACTGTTCGACACGCCGTCGACGTTCCACATTGTTAACACGCGGATGGAATGTCATCACGCTGAGACAGCGAGGGACTTGGTGTTTGTCCGCTGAGGAGTGGAACCGTTAATGCATGCGCTTAATGGAAAACATTATGAAGCGCAGCATATGCCAGTCGAGACGAACCAAGTCGCAGTCGGTTCGATATTCACCTTACGAAAAGAAAAAAGGAGTATACAATTTACAAGGCGAACCCGAACCCCAAGAACTATAAGGGGCCTTAGGAGTTATTTTTGGGGGGGGGGGGGGGGGGGGGGGGGGGGGAAAAAAAAAATCTCCCCCCCCCCCCGCCCCCCCCCGCCGACCCCTCCCCGCCCCCCGCCCCCCGCCGCCGCCCCCCGCCCCCAGACGTTGATCTAGACTATTTCTCTGCAGTAGGGAGGAAACAGTTGAGAGGAACAAACGAAACGAATTGCAGAATGGGCTTAAGGAAAATCAGTCCAACTACCAGGCAAACCGGGTCATACCCGACGATGTCGCTGAACCATGGAGGGAAGAGGGGGTACTGCTATATGTACTCTTTGAGCCACGGATACTATAACAAGTACAAATGGCCGAAATACCCCACCATGGAAGAAGTAACGTCGTGGCACCAATCCTTGAGAAAGCGGGATGTTATTTTTGCGATTCGTGATGGAGACAAAAGGAGGGAATTGTAATCACATTTACCCAGGCGACGAATCCTGCTCGAGGAAAACACCGCAGTACGAGTAGAAATCAACAAATGGGAAGACATTGATACGTATGGAGAGAATTACTGTGAAGAAGATCACTCCGTTGGTGCAGCCAAGAATGACGAGGAAGTCGTATACCGAGACGGGACCTATGCGCAGGCGGTACAATCGAATCACTTTCAAGGAATGGCAGACGATCACACTCAGTTTCACGACAAACTGGTTTGGAGAACCGTCGGCGACTGTATAACGAAGATCTTAAAAGGAGGAAATGCGAATGAAAATGGAGTATGGTACACCCGCCCAGCATCATCGACATAACAGAAGTGGAACCAAGCAGGTGCGAACACGCTATCCCCCCCCCCCCCCCCCCCCCCCCCCCACCGCCCCCCCCCGCCAAGCAGTGTTACCGCCCACCAAGAGATTCACTGGATTCAGGACCGGAGACTCCGGGCCTGTGTTATCTTCGTTTATTCAAACGACAGCACTGGCGAGCATTCGCATGGCCGTACAATCCGTCTTGGGGAGAGATAGCGGCGTATGAGAAGGACATGAGGGATCCGGACGTAAGGGTAAAAGTAACCTTCAATCGGAGGGAGGCGAAATTCCACGTCGAATACAGCACATTGGGAAAAAGTGCGAAGGAAGTGTTGGAAGAATACGGAGGGGACAAATCGGTCCAACAACATTACTCGGTTGGATTCAATATTACGGACACGCTTATACAGGCATTGGTGGGATTAATCACCGTGGCAATAGGGATATTCGGACATGCTGCAAACGCTACAGTATGGAATGCCCAAACGGATGCGGAACGAAGGGAACAAGGAGTGCAATTGGCCAATGTAATCAACCAGGTCAATGACGCCTTACACCCACTGCGTGATCCCGCACCCACTTTGAAAATGGAAATGCCGGAGGCGTACGAAGGGGATCCAAAAGAAATTGCGGCGTGGCTACGAACGCATGGAAACATTTCAATTGTTCGAGTGACAAATCCAAAGCAACGGATGATGATCACGCTGCAACGAGTACAGGAAGGGGACGACAACCGGGCAGGAAACTGGTCAGCGCAAAACAAGGAGCAAGCCAGAATTCGAAACTGAGGATAGCGGAACGAAATGCTATGCCAGCACAATTGCATTGTTAGCCAGTTGGGGAGGCCATTACAATATGCAGAAATGTAGAATCAGGAGTAATGAAGGCAGGATGGATCATGGGCGTGAACCCATTTAACAACCCACACCAACTTCGATAACTGGGAGGATTGAAAGCAGAGATGAGGATTTCTTCTGCACGGAAACTCGAGACAAGCAACTCGAAAAATCAGTACTCTGAAACAAGGTTCTCGAAAAGTAGATGGACTATAGTCATGAATTCCGGAGCAAAATCGCACAATGCCTCACAGGGTACAACGGAATTGCGCTAGTTATGCATTTCCGTCAAGGTCTCAATCCGGCGTTGGGAAGACGAGTGGTGGAAATCGGAATGTTGGACAGTACAAGGAGCATTGACGGATCACAGCCAGGAGATCTACAACGATGGTACGATCGGGCGCTGGCAATCGAGAAGAGTTGGAGGGATGCACAGCAGTTGTATCCAAAGGCGAACGACCCACAACGGGTGGTAACAAACCTGCGCAGACCACGCAGAATCGGCAAAACAAACCATGGCAGCAAAGCGCGAGTAAGCCATGGCAGCAGAACCGACCGGTTCAAAATCAAAATACACCAGCAACGGCGTCAACGTCTAAGGACCCGGATGCGATGGATGTGGACCGTCGACGCGCGTCAATAACCTGTTACAACTGCGGGAAAGTTGGACATATGAAGCGGGATTGTAGGGCGCCACCGAAGGATAAAGGAAAGCAGGTGAGAACAGTGATGGAACTTCGCGCGGGATCGTCAGAGATTTGACGGAGGAAGAAAGGAAAGAAGTAGCAGAGAGGGGTTTCAACCCAACTTGTGAATGAGCGTTTTCGATTCACAAGTTACGGACATTGAAAAGTATGAGGATTCAGCATGTAAAAATTATCAGAGATTTTATATAATGGTCGTTCACTTGTACATGTCTAAGAACGCACCCATAGCCGCAACCAAACAGAGACTGACTACATGGTCAGCTTCAATTGGATGTAAGACAATTTTGGAATCAATCACTGGAACAGCCATCAAAGCTGAAACATGGTGAAGAAAGACCGGGAACAGGCAGTGATGGAGACGTTGATCATGAACTGTTTTAATCAAATGTCAGAAAAAGATGCCAATGTGGTATTTAACCACATGAAGTCCAGATCACGTCTTGGTTAGAACAACGGGACAGAGACAAATGGATTTAGGAGTCATAGTACAAACCAAAGACTCCTTACAAAACTTTGGAATTAAAGCATTGGTAGACTCGGGGTGTACAGCATCATGTGTGAACAAAGCGTTTATTGAGCAAAACAAAATAAACACACGGAAGCTACCAAAACCCATTCCAGTCTTCAATGCTGATGGAACACGAAACGCGGGTGGAGATTTGGAAGAAATGGTAGAACTGAAGTTGAGGATAGGAGATCATTGGGAATCGCTAGAATTTGGCGTATCAGCATTAGGAAAAACGGATATGTTCCTAGGACATGATTGGTTGAAATACCATAATCCAGAAATAAACTGGAAGAATCAAATATTAACCTTTTCTCGATGTCCGGGAGCGTGCTGGAAAATGTCCAATGTAAATGAACCAGAGGAGGAAATAGAACAAAATGAGTGGGAAGAAGGAGATCGTTTATTAGCCGTTCATATTGGGCAGGAAGAATTACAACTACGGGCTTTTCAATCAAAAGCAACCGAAATTGCTTCCCAGAATAAAGTAAAGCGATCACTGGAAGAAATAGTACCATCTCACTATTTACCCATCGAAAAGTTTTTGAAAAACTACCTTTGATGAATTACCACCTCGACGACCATGGGATCATGCAATCGAATTAATACCGGGATCTAATCCCTTAGATTGCAAAATTTACCCATTAAATCGAGAGGAACAAAAGGTCCTGGAAGATTTCCTTACGGAAAACTTGGAAAGTGGGCGGATAAGACCGAGTAAATCACCAATGGCATCACCATTCTTCTTTGTCAAAAAGAAAGATGGATCTTTGAGACCAGTACAGGATTATCGAAAACTTAATGAAATGACCATCAAGAACCGTTATCCATTACCGTTAATATCAGAATTGATAGACAAATTGAGTATGCCAACAAATTTTTTCAAAAATTGGATATTCGTTGGGGATATAATAATATCCGAATCAAAAAGTGGTGAATGAATGGATAAGCCCGCATTCCAACAACCGAGGGACTATCGAGCCTTTAGTAAATGTTCTTTGGTTTAACAAAATTCCCCGGCTACCTTCAACAATGGATGAATGATCTGTTTCCGGGAAGGAACCGCTGGGGTGGGTGTGATTTACATGGACGACATACTAGTGTTCTCGGCAACAGAAGAACACATAAAAACATGTAAATCGAATTTTGACCAAGCTGAAGAGAAATCAATTTCATCAAACCTGAAAAATGTTATTTCGACAAAGCAGAAATCGAATTTTTAGGAATGATAATTACCAAGGATTCAGTACAAATGGACCCAGCAAAAGTAAAAGCCGTAAAAGAATGGCCGGAGCCTAAGAATAAACGAGAAGTACAGCAATTCTTAGGATTTGTCAACTTTTATCGACGATTTGTGAAAGGATTTGCGAAGGAAGCAAAGCCCCTAACAGAATTAACAGGGAAGAAAGATTGGGAATGGGGCCCTCGACAAGTGGAAGCTATGAGGAAGTTAAAAGAGAGAATAGCAGAAGAAGCGGTATTAGCAATACCAGACGAAGGCGGACAGTTTCGAATTGAAACAGATGCATCCGATTTTGCATTAGGCTCAATACTATCTCAACAACAAAATGGAGTATGGAGACCGGTCGCATTCATTTCGCGAGCTTTAAATGAAGCAGAGAGAAATTATGAAATCTATGATAAGGAGATGCTCACAATTATGCACTCCTTATTATGAAGGTCTCAATATTTAAAAGGAGCAAAGGATGATAATCGAGATCTTAACGATCATCAAATTTGACGTATTTCCGAAACCACAAAACCTAATCGTAGACAGGCGCATGGGTTATGGATTTGCCAGAAGTACAATTTTGTGATAAAACATAGATCCGGCAAAATCAAATTCCAAGGCGGTATCTGTTATCAAGACGAGCGGGGTATGAGAAAGGAGAAAGGGACAATGAAGATGTAATATTATTGAAAGAAGACTTGTTTATACGATGGGACAGAAGTGAAATAGGATTAGAAAAACTGGAAAAAGACATTAAAAAAGTAAATAAGAGACAATGGGACGAACAAGTAGAAAAAGGATTAAAAGAGAAAAAAGAGGGATTTGAGTATGAAAAGGAACAAAATATAGTAACATGGAAGGGAAGGATTTACGTGCCTGCGGTAGTATGATTAAGGGAAGAAGTAATCCAGATACATCATGATTGAGGACATCTGGGGATCGCTAAAATATTGGAACTGATAACTCGGGGATACTGGTGGCCGAATATGGGAGAAGACATTAAGAAATACATCCAAGGATGTAGGACTTGCCAAACAGTTAAGCCGGACAGACAAAAACGAGCGGCTCCATTAAACCCACATGCAATACCAGACACTCCTTGGAAACATATATCAGTAGATCTGATTGGACCCTTACCGGAATCAAAGGGATACAATGCGATCTTAACCGTGGTAGATCGGTTTTCGAAAATGGCGTATTTCTTACCTACCAATACAACAATAACATCGTTGGGAGTAGCCACCTTATACCGAGATCATATTTTCAAAAATCACGGAGTACCAGAGAAGATCATTAGTGATCGGGGACCACAATTTGTATCGAAATTTACAAAGGAACTCTTTGGGATATTGGGGATTAAAGGCAATCCATCGACTGCATTTCATCCACAGACAGATGGACAGACGGAAAGGGTTAATCAGATAGCAGAACAATTGCTATCTACTTTTGTCAATGAAAATCAGGATGATTGGAGCGATTGGTTAGCAATAGCCCAGTTCTGTTATAACGATTGGGAACACTCGGCTACAGGGTATTCTCCATTCTACATGAATTATGGACGACATCCAAATAAGGGGACAAAAATCGATACAGGTCATATCACGGTTGAAGCAGTTACACAGTTCGCGGGAAGACAGGCGGAGGTTTGGAATCAAGCTCAAAATGCGCTTAAAAAGGCACAGGAGGCAATGTCATTACAATATGACAAAAGAAAAAGAGCACCCATATTGTACAAGAAAGACGATCTAGTGTACATAAACGCCGAACATTTGCCAACGGTTCAACCAGCGAAAAAACTAGGTGAACGGTTCTTAGGACCTTATAAGGTTCTTGAGAAAGTGGGACCATCTGCGTACCGAGTTCTCATCCCTGCATCCTGGAAGGTGTATAATGTTTTTAATGAATCATTATTAAAACCATACCACGCACCTTCGTTTCCAATACAAGCCAGCAAAAATGCAGGCCAAAAGAAGAAGCAGAAGGAAGAGAACACCAC
>JAENRT010000374.1:0-11802 GCA_032173475.1 Amanita phalloides
TTGACTAATGATCAGCTGTGTGGGGCGCGATGGTATCTCCTGTATTCATTAACTAACTTGCGTGTAGACGGAGATTGTTCCCCATATTTTCGGCCCATTTGATTGGCTTCCTTGATTCCATGCTGCTATTTGTTCATTTTTAGTACCGTATTCCGCCTCTTGTGATATTCAGTCTCTGCTGCATTTGGAATTCGGGTCTGAGATTAGCATGAGGCCGAAATAGAAGTTGTACTGATTGATGGTGAGTTGTAATAATTCTGACATTGTGATCAAGCCATTCCAAATCCCATTTCAAGTGTCAAAGAATCTCGCATCAACGATAGCTTGAATCATAGGCCAGTCATTTGTTTCTGTGTGAACTGACTTTGTATATGGAAAAACCAACCCATTTTGTTTTTGGCAAGACCACTTTGATTTACAAGTTGTTGACCTTATTCCGGGTTGTACTGGTTCACGTATGTACTGATGGAATCAGGCCACTTCGAACTGTTCCGATAGTCTTCCTTAAAACAAGCGCAAGATAACAAATTCTGGGCTATCAGGTGTCAATTTGATCCTTTAGAAAGATTTTGACCACCTTTGGATCTTGTGTCTGGAATGCCTGTTTGGGTGGTTGCCAGGTAGATTGAACCTTATTCGATCGGATTTTCTCGACTCAAGGAATCGTGTCAGGTTGTCATTCCTGGATGCTCCACATAAATATTCACCATAGCTCGACCTTTTAGTCGGTACCCCTCTCTTCCACCCATGCATTCCGTGATCCATGGTGGACTACATGAATTCATTCAAGTTCGCATGATTCGTTGGATTAAATCCGAGTCGCCATATCCTCTCATGATAAGGATTTACTGCCAGGGACAGCCACTTCTCATTGAACCGTTCGCGCATTCGCTGGGCCAGTTGAATAGCATCCAATACCATGTGTGTTGATTAGGATGAGTAGCAGTAGCCAAGGAACTCGGTTGTTGCAGTAAAACGCATACTTGGGGTCTCTTTAAGACTACTCACTCCTGAAACCATCGTCCCAATCCAGGGTGGGCAACCTGTTTACAACGCCATGCGAAATTTCATGTTTCTTATCGTCAGCACCTTCCTTTCCTGACATCTATGCATT
This sequence comes from Amanita phalloides, assembly GCA_032173475.1. Lineage (NCBI taxonomy): Eukaryota > Fungi > Basidiomycota > Agaricomycetes > Agaricales > Amanitaceae > Amanita > Amanita phalloides. The sequence continues at coordinate 1,115 of JAENRT010000374.1, forward strand.
GCACCTCTCCTCTATGATTATGCAATGTACCGCTCACATAAACATGACCTTCATCTATGACATATGCTACCATCGTTTCGTTTCTATGACGTACGCTATGATACTCACTCTCTAACACGTTCACTACCTTTTACAACAGTAGTTTACATATAAATATGAGAGTTTGTCTTAGTGACCTTAAGTTTGACTTAGCTTGTAATACACAAGTTACATCTCTGGGAACTCCTAGTTCTGGTGAGATGTCAAGTCGTTGTTCAAGCCTCTCATCTCCTCACTCGTCTCAAGCTGAGTCTCCTTCATCGGACTTAGCGCTGTCTACTCAATCGCGTTTCGCCAGACTCCTTCATTGTTATTGTCTCAGGACAATCCTCAGTGGCATAACATCATTGAATTAAGATTGGACGACAACTCCATCATAACAATTTAAGTCAAAACTTAACAAGACAGCTTTGAGTCACCAGCTTGTATGTGCTCAAACGGTCGAACTTCCAGACCGTTGGTAAAACCGGAAAAAAAAACCTTATTCAAGATTTCAGGAGTATGTCCAGAGGAGCTCCACCACCGCAATAAAAAGCTCTAGAGGGATGCAAGGGAAACTTACGTTCTTGACGGACTTCAGATAACAGGTACCGGTGATCAGATCTGGAAATTACAAATCAGACAATTCCTTCGTTGCACCCAGTAACTTCTGGGACACCACAAAAGAGAATCGCCCACCCAACGGATCGTCAATAAATTCCAGAATTATTACTACCTCGAAGGAGTTTAGAAGTAACATGTTAAACCAGATACAATCGATTGGACCTATTCTCTGAAAGGACAAGAAACTATCTAGAGGATCGAAGCATTCCTAGGAACGCTTACTACGTACTGGATGGATTGACAACGTCCCTAGCACCTCAGGACGACATCTAGACGATCTCTGCCAGTGGGAAGGGGAATTCCACGCACCCGTGACTCGATTCAGACTCGCTCAAAGGAGCAATCTAGAAGAATCCAGTGAACCTATTTGAGACTGCCCCATTTAATCTTTTCACGAGCCTCAGAACCATACAGCTAGTCCTTTACAGTTATATCTATTAGAAACACACCGAAACCCTTCTATCTTTTAGACCTTGCACAGCCGATCATTCCACCATCGGAAGGACTTCCTGATATGCGTCCATCAGATCTTTGATGCAGAACCCTGCAAATCTACAGGATGGTATGACCGCACCCAACAATATGCAATCGGCCCAAAAGCAGGCTAGGCGTTTTAGCCGACTATCTACAGCAGGAATGAAACCTTCGCCAGACCAAGAGATCAGATGCCATGGATGTTGATGCAGTATTACTACTGCTTCTTTCAAAGAAAGAAAGAACGACACGTTAAAGAAGGATGGTTTCATATGTCCACAAACAGGGTCATCAATCATCAAAATGCCCATGAGGAAGCCACCACAAAGGAACCGAAAGGAACGATTATAGAACGGAGTAAAGGAGTCACGACCCGCCGTCACATCAAGCCGCCCCACAGAACTGGAGGTGTACGAGTGGAGGGGGAACAACGAAGAATTAGAAGACGCCAATGAGGACACCACAATGATGGGCTACAGAGTCTTGATTGGCGCATTTGTCTCCAGAAAGATCGTCTCAATCTGCTAGCTGAAACAGATTTAACCCAAGGGTCACACAAACAGTGATGTTGATTCCTATTTCCCTCGGATTCTATCTATATTTGCGGTTTGTAACAGTAAAATCTTTGACCAATAAGAAGATTTCCATCCCTAATATCCATCGAGTCTGTATAACACTGAAACCGCCTTGGTTGACTGCGGAGCGAAGGCCTGTTCATTGACACATCCATTGCCCATAAATGGAAAGTGTGTACCACACTCAGAGCAATCCCATCAAAGTTCAGGGAACGTTGAGGATCAGAAAACGAAAGCAGAGAGATCACAAGAAGAGGTGTCTGTCACCTTCACATAACAACAAAGTAAATGACGCACTGGTGTCTGCGGTGACTATCATTAGGAGATCAGAAACCTTATCTTGGGGCTGCCTTGGTCGGGAGCATAACCCAAATAATAGAGTTGGCACGAGAAAACTCTGGAATTCCCGTTATTTCCGAAAAGACAGTATCTGCCGCACGAAATATGGACTTTGGTCCAGATGGGATCTAGAAAGATGTGGCAAGAATATGACGACGCTCTTAGTCAAACAAGTACACGATGTCACAAGTGGGACTGTCACCCTGACAGAGGTCAGCTCGCTGTAATGTGGGGCTGAGGAATCCACATTTTGGAAAAAGTAGCCAGATCTGCAAAATCACCCCAGCACAACAGATGGAGCATCGCTGATAAAGGTTTGGATGACCAAGCTTGCTGAGGACGTAAGGTACTCTTCGAGTACTCAGAATGGAATTCTGTATTCGAAAAGAGCTCAGAATGTTTTTCCGAGAAAGACCATGGGATCACGCCATTGAAAATAAAAGAAGGATTCGTCCCTCACAAATCAAAGATCTACAATCTGTCCCATTAGAACGAAATTCGCTAGACGAATGGGATTAAAGAACAACTTGCAAAAGGATATATCAAACAATCAAAATCGCCACAAGCATTGCCCTTCTTTTTGTTTCCTAAAAAGGATGGTAAGCCCTGAGACGTGTCAGACTATCGTACTTAAATGAATGGACTAAACAAATTCATATCCTTTACCCTGATCTCCGATCTCATGATCAAGCTTAAAGGAGGCACGCTACTTTACAAAGTCGATCTCAGATGGGGATACAACAATGTTCGGATCAAAGAAGGCCGATGATGGAAAGCGCTTCATCACCAACAGAGGATTGTTTGAACAACAGTATGTTCTTTGGACTCCGAAACTGCCCAGCAACGTTTCAAGCATGATGGACAATTATTTCAGAGACATGATTGGACGAAGGATGGTTGGTCATCTACATGGATGACATCCTGAATTTGTGCAAGCACAAAAGAGAACTCGAGGTCACGACTAAACGCATTCTGGAATGCCTACAACCACCACGATCTTTTTTCTAAAATTGGAAAAATGTAAATTTGCCCAGGAGAAGTGGAATTCCCTTGCATGATTGTATCCCACAATACAGTCAAAATGGATTCCGATCAATTAGCCGGAATTAGGGATTGGCCCATTCCTACTATGGTTAACAAGTATGCTCATTTTTAGGTTTGGCAATTATTACTGCTGTTTTATCGCTCATTTCGCACACTCGCAAACCTTGCACGATTTAACGAAAAGAAATAAATTTGGACTGGTCAGCAGAAATGCCAAGTGACATTCGACCTCCTATAAAGAACAATTTATGACTGCCTGTCTTAGCTATGCAGATTGCAACCAACCATTTATTTTGGAAACCGACGCTTCAAATGGGCTATAGGTGCTACCCTACTCCAAGCAGATAGCAACGGACAAATTACACCATGTGGATACCTCTCTCCGCGTTAACTCCAACAGACGCAATTGGCAAATTATGACAGAGAACTCTATGCTATTATTCAGCACTTGAAGAATGGAGATACCTTCCTCTTGGAGCACCATACCATTATCATTCGATGCGATATAAAACTAACCTATTACCATGCCCCAACGCTTGACAAGCAAGACAAGCTTGTTGGTGGAATAATTATCAAGATATAATCTCGAACTAAGTACATGTACCTGGCGCAAAACTGACACAAGCTGACGCCCTATCGCCGCCCTGATCACAACTGCAGGAGAAGAAGACGACGAGAAAGTCACTATGCTCCTGGATCACTATGTTCATCCAATCATCTCATTAGAATCTTCGCGAAAGATTATTAATAGCAACGCACTGACACGTTTGTTAACACATCAAACAGTGCTTGCCAAAATACCCCACTCATTTAGAAGCAATATCTCTGACTGGAAATTTGAAGGAGATCTATTATTATACAAGGCATCACCTATGTGCCTGACGATCTCGATCTTCGATGTGACATCATCAAAGAATACCATGAATCGCAAGCGCAGGACACCTGGCTTCTTTAAAACGGCTTGCTCTATTAAAAGCACGGTATTTGGTGGCCTGGAATGACAGTGTTTTAAGAAATATACAGATGGCTGTGGCACATGCCAACAAATGAAACCAAATACTCATCCCACTGCGCGCCTTTGACACCTATCATTTCCCACGCCCAACGGCCTTTTCAACAGATAACTATGGATTTCATCACCGACTTGCCCCTTTCGGATGGTTATGATTCTATTCTTGTCGTGGTCAATCAAGGCCTTACAAAGGGGGTAGTTCTATCACCTTGCCATAAAACAATTACCGCCGAACAAACAGCAATGCTATACATCAAAGAAGTATTCAAACACTTTGGCCTCCCTGACATCATGATCTCAGATCATGGACCGCAATTCGCAGCAAAAGTCTTTAAGGAGATAAACACGTGCTCAAGATCAAGCATCGCATGAGCACAGCATTTCATCCGCAGACTGATGGACAGTCTGAACGCCTAAATCAGGAACTCGAAATCTATCTCCGAATATTCTGCGCCTATGACGTAGCCAACTGGAGTAGAATTCTACCTATTGCGAATTTGTGCATAACCAATGCACTCATCAAGAGCTGAAACAACACCGTTTCACCTTATGTATGGAAACAGACGGTAGCACTACAGAAGTAGTAAAACGCCCGATGCACCTGCTGCAGATGCACATCACTGAAAAGCTACACAAAGGCAAGAGAAGAAAGCGCTAGCTGCACATGAACAAGCATGTCTAAAAATGACACAACGTACTATGCGCCCACTCTAAGCCTTCAAAGAAGGCGACAAAGTATGGTTAGATTCCAGAATCTCGGATACCATATGAAACACGAAACTCGCGCCTAAACGGGAAGGACCATTCTTATAGAAAAAGTTCTAGACAGTGACATACAGACTAAAATTACCAAGCCAATGGCGAATCATCCAGTGTTTCATGCAGCACTCCTTATGCCCTACAAGGAAACTGATGCACATGGACCAAATGAAACGAGACACCACCTGACCTCACAATGGACAAGAAGAGTATGAAGTTGAAGCGATCATCACGCATCGCAAGAAAGGAACTCGTATCAATATCTCGTCAAATGGAAAGGTTATGACAACGTCACATAACACTTGGGAACTGAACGCAACTTGACAAATGCGGAAGAATTCCTAGAGACATATAAAAGCAGAAGACGACTCCATTAGCGCTCCAGCAATCTTTGGCATCACTAAACAACCAAAACTATATGTCTTCCGCTCCTCCTCGCCATTGCACATATCTTACTCCACCTACATGCAGTCGATGAGCAGGACGATCCTTAACCCTTTCATCGCTAGCTCAACGCTACACCCAGGCTTATTGATCCACGTGATGACACCCCTTCCAACTTCGACCCTAACGACATCATGCTGGAGTCACATATCCCACAGACCAATGACCCTCGTAGTCCCATTATGCCGATGCCCACCTCGACCACCACCGCCCAAATCTCCTCCTCGCCCATGCGAGAAGACGTACCAACAGGAGCTACGAGATCAGACTCTAGTCATGTGGTACCTGAGAGTAGTCAGGGACACATTCCATCAGACGCTCCAATGGATACCGAAGATGGCACCAGAAACAGTCCAGCAGATGGCAGCCAAGCTACCAGCAGTAGCAGAATGAATATTTTACATCAGACGGAAGCTAGAGGCCCACGAACCGTTCCAACTCGAGGAACTCATGGATTTCAGGAGCGTTTATCTCTTGTTTCTATCTTCCAAAATACTTGGTCGAATTAGGAGAACCTGCGCTTTCGCCCGGATCAAACTGGATCAAGCAATCGTTGTTCATCTTGCACAAGTCTGGAGAATACTTTCCAGTGAACCACACGCCATCGCCATCAGACAGATCGCCATCGAGTTAACAAACTTCGACTGTACTCACTCGTCGAAACTTTCATCAACATCAACCACCTAGTATGGGAACTCACCGAGTCCATCCAGATCAATCTCGATCAGCTTGCCCTGGATCTCCTCCGCCGCCTATTAATAACTGACATTGAACGATACATCATTGGCACCATCAAGCTCATCCGAGCTAACCGAATACGCATCCTTCCCCAAATCAATGATGTCAGGAACTTGATCAAGATCAATTCCTGGTTCAACCCTATTTACTGTGTTCCTAATCGACATGAGATCATCGACATCTCAGATGAAATTCAAGATCAGATTGGCGACATCCTTGGGCAAATTGAAGAAGCGAAAAACAAGACCCTGGCTGCATCCAGTTTAGTAAACGATAAATTCCCACCGAGACTGATTGCCACACTGCACACTATCCTTAATGGGAACGAAACGCAAGTAGTAGTTCAGACTCTTGCTGAACTTGACTCTACTGTGCCACTAATGACAAGGACCCCTCTTGCAATGGGAAGACCAGAAGGATCTACATCCTCCGCTATACCCATTAATCCCCCGATCGTCTTCACATCAGTTAACCCCACTACTCCGCCTAGACAGAGAGGAAACGCACCCGCAATGCCACAGGCACCACGAAAACAACCACGCCGCCCTCAGTGCATGATCTGCAATTCCCGAGGACACCTGACATCACAGCACATCCCTAGTCGAGCAATCCTCCCTAGACCTATTAGTAATCAAACCGTTGATGCCAGATCAACCCCTGGACCATCAGCACGCCCCGAACGTCAGCAACCATCACGCCCTTCGTGCCCACCTCCTACTCGCCCACGCACAACCCACCAAACATGCCAAGGATATCAACAGGGAACCCGCCCTGGAACAGTCACCTTTGATAATGACGACGAACACCATGCTTGGTTTAATAACCGAAATCGCCCAGATAGTGATGACGAAGAATTCCGCCTCGGAAAGCCAGCTTGGTGGACCGAAACCAATTTATAATGTCGAGTAAAGCTCACTTTGTTTTCATTTTTGTATTATATCAGATTGTACTTGGTGGACAAGTTTCTCTAAAGGAGAGCTAGTGTTACAAACCATGCGAAACATTTTCATTTTCTTATGTCAGCCCTCCTTTCTGACTATCTATGCATCGCCACCTCTCCTCTATGATTATGCAATGTCACCGCTCACATAAACATGACCCTTTCATCTATGACATATGCCTACCATCGTTTCGTTTCTATGACGTTGCTATGATATCATTAATGACACATTATGATCTCATAGCTATGATATCACTCTCTAACACGTTCACTACCTTTTACAGACAGTAGGTTTACATATAAATATGAGAGTTTGTCTTAGGTTGAACCTTAAGTTTGACTTAGCTTGTAATACACAAGTTACATCTCTGGGAACTCCTAGTTCTGGTGAGATTGTCAAAGTCGTTGTTCAAGCACTCTCATCTGCCTCACTCGTCTCAAGCCTGAGTCTCCTTCATCGGACTTAGCACTGTCTACTCAATCGCGTTTCGCCAGACTCTTCATTGTTATTGTCTCAGACAATCCTCGTGGCATAACATCATTGATTAGATTGGACGACAACTCGTCATCATAACAGCACCCATGTGTTTACAGTCATGACCTGATTGTACTAGCAATCTAATCATGTCCCAGCCTCTAGGCCCAGTGGGTGTTCACTCAATATGGTAACAATCATTGTACCCATACGTGCGTCTGATATGTACACGTCCATTAGGATTCCTAAGGTTGTGATCCCATGAGTTGATTTCCTGAATTTGAGGAAACACTGGCCATTCATACATGTCCCAGAATTGACTTTGAATCAAAATCAAATAACAGTATCCTGGTACATCCGGATGTAATACATTTTTGGTATGAGCCGGTTGTGGATACAGGTAAGGGATATCTATCTCCTTTTTAACTTCCCTTTTCCAGTTATTGATGGTCCATTGTTTTTCCTCATTGAACCCCTGCCTGGGTTCTGTATCTGCAGATAACCAATCTGCGACACATGGGACTTTGCCATGCCACCAAGTGGCATCTGCACCTGTCATTCTGGTTAGTGACTTGCTAGGCCCAGTATGAGCAGTTACCACTTGAGTGTATGACATGGGCACTGGTGTTGAGTGTGCAGTTGATGATTGTCCAGCTACCCAGGACTGAATGGTGGATGCATGGCCTTTTCCCTTTCAGGATTCCTTTTGTCTGCCAAATTGGGTGTACTTGCTGTATTTGCCATGTTGCTCCATTCGTTTCAAGTCCTTCCAGGTGTAGGACTTGTCCTCATGGGGATGCAATGCTGCCTTTTCAATGACGTGGTACATGCTCACCTTACAGTGGTCCTGGAGACCAAACTTGATGGTCTCGTTGCACATTTTGGGTTCCCAAGACAGGATCTGAGTGACGGTTGGCCAGGCAGGCCAATCGAACTTGTTGTAGAACTCCTTTTTAAACAGGTACATGTAGCAGTACCTGCTGATCCTCGGGGATGTCCGTGATGCATGCGCTTGGCAATTTGGGACGAGTCAGCACTTTGACCCAGTTGTCCATGTATGTGATGTCTTCCCCAATTAGTTTAAGGAAGTCTGCAAGTCCTACCAAGGGAGATGTGCCAGGGTCTGATTTCATAATCAGGGGTGAGCACAGGAACGGTGTGTTGTGGCATGTACTCTGGTATTCTTTTTGTCTGATCCACACCTTCATGTATGGATTGGGTTGTTTCCCATCCAATTGTTCCTGATTAGCGATCTCGGCCATTCCCCTGTTGTAGCTATGGGTTTTAATGTTCCCGTTTTCGGCATGCATCAGCCAATTCCGTTCCTTGGCCAACAAGACCAAGCCATTGTGTTGTAAGGTGATGAAGTTCCAGTTCATCAAAAGGAGTTGTATGTTTGACGGCATGTCAAATAATCATTGCTGGATTTTGGATTCCGGATCCATATTGTGTAGCAGCCCTTCCAGGGTCTGCCTGTCTTGTTCTGTTTGGGCGAGTTCTTTCTCAACCCGTTTCCTTTGTTGGAGATCCTCCTGACACTGCTTGAGAAGTTCCTCCCAAGTGTCCTCCTGTTCATGGAGAACTTCTTGTGCATGCTGCCATCATTGCAGTGCATGTTGTCATTGTTGATGGCGGTGCTCTTTGTACTGTGCCTTGTGCCATTGATAGTATGCCCTAATGTGGGTGTCGCGTTGTCTATTGTTGGTGACAGTGGTGACCGACTGAGTAACTTCTTCTGCACACTCCTGTGCCCATTCAATTTCAAAACATTTACCAGCCTGCACGAGAGTGAGGCCAGCATGGGGGATGATGTAGTTGAATAGAGATGCCATTTTTGTAATTGTTGCCTGTGACCTTTTAAGTAAAAAGGCTGTTGTCTATTCTTCAATATCCATGCTTCCTAATGCAGATATTCTTTGATGCAGTCAATAATGCACCTGCACTCAATTCTTGGATTTAATTCCACCAATTGACCCAAAAGCATGGTGCCTGGGGTTTCACTCAAGTGTCCTCGTGCTCAGATTGATTAGATCTGATATGTAATTGGTATCTCAAGACTGTTCTCCTTGTTACACGGCACGCTAGTGGATTGCATTTGCTCATTCTTGAGCTTTTCCAAAACAAATGGTATAGCCTGTTGACCAGTGCCTGCCTGCACTTTCAATCACACAGGACTATTCTCATCCAAATGTCCTTTGTCGACAGTAACCTTATGGTAGTAGTCCCTGATGACGATCAAGGAGTCTATCTGTGGTCGATGTCGATGGTGTTCCTCGAGAGCTGCTCATCGTCACACCAACAGAGTGTGGACAGAGGTCAGATGGGCAAATTTGAGGGAACTCATCAAGAGTGCACACAGCGACAAGCAAATGATGCTCGGCATGGTTGCCAACAATGGTGAGAGGTGTGGTAAAAGACTCTAGATTATGTTAGGACAGATCCCACCACAACCACAGGTCTCAGAGAGAAAGATGATAGAGACGAGATGTTTATTGACACAGTAGAACAGTAAGCTGGGTGAGAGCAAACTATCTAGAGTCTTAGGACTCCTACCTACAGACACACCTCCTTATATACCTCAGCCCATGGTCTGTGCACACAGACTACACTGCCCCGAAGGCTATGCATGTGCAGCAACAGCCTAGACCCTTCCATAGCCAGACTACTCCAGACCCCTATGCCTAGACCTTCATACAGCCACCCATGGCTTACCTAACCAGTCCTTCTATAACGGATCCCCTAAGCCCCTATGCATATTGGTATGTTGTCCTGTGTCCATAGGCCTCCAGATAAAATATAGAAAAATAAGGAAAAATAGATATAGTCATAACACACATGCCTTCATTGATTCACTTGAGGACCTCTTTGAATTAAATCCCCACAACTATGAAGGGAAACACAAGAAAAAGATCAGATATACCCTTGCCTGTCTTGGACCAGAATTAAATGACTGGAAGGCCATTATTTGGGATGTGTATCTGCTAGGCCTCAAGAAACCTTTCAGTGATGCTGTGGGGTAATCCTTTGATGAAGGCCTTGTAATTGTGCAGTTAATCCCATGAGTCCAGACGTTCTATGTCAACTCCAACTTTCGAATATATTCAGGGACAGTGATTTTCGCCTCTGACTCTGAAGATTGGCTAAATTGTTCAGGCCTGACTGCACTGTTACTTCTCCCCAATTGGTGAGGAATCTTTTGTGAGGCAGGGTATTCTTCCAGTCTAATCCAGTCTCATCGTTTAATTC
>JAENRT010000375.1:0-13054 GCA_032173475.1 Amanita phalloides
AATAGAACAACATGAAGCCCATGTTGAAACATGGCAATGACAGAAAAGGAAAGTAGAATGGAATGGACTTAGCGAAATACAAGTGTCCTAGTGGAGTCTGCATATGTCCGTGATGGTAGTCCAGGGTTGTCTGTCGTCCAATGGGAGTGTTTGCCAGGTATGGAGTTCAGAAGTCCGTGTCATAAGGTCTGTGTCATGACTGGGATGTGACAGCGAAGGGCGAGGTGGTTGTTGACATTCAAGGCATGCTGATGGTCCAGGGGTTGATCTGTCGTCAGTGGTTTGATTGCTGATGGGTCTAGGGAGGATGACTCGATTTGGGACATGTTGTAATGTCAAGTGTCCTCGAGAATTACAGATCAGGCATTGAGGATGGCGTGGCTGTTTCTGTGGTGCCTGTGGTGTGGCGGGTGCATTTCCTCTTTGTCTTGGCGGAGTAGTAGGATTGATGCATGTGAAGACAATTGGAGGATTGGTGGGTATAGTGGAGGATGTGGATCCTTTGGGTTGTCTCATTGTGAGAGGGGTCCTCATCATGAGCTGTTAGAAGGTCATTCCAACAAAACCTCAAGGTTTGAGATGAGAAGGGAAAGAGCAAGAGTTGCTGTGTGGTATGACACAAGCAATTGTAAGGCTAAGGAATACTACCTACTAACCCCTCCTTATATACCTTTAGCCTCATGTTCCCCATGAGTCAACCATGAGTCAATCATGTGACTCCTCTCCCTTAGACACCATGGTCGCTGACCTATCCTTCCCGTGGCTGTGTCCTTTATGTAATCAAAGAAATAAAAGAAAAAAGGAAATCGTAACATAACCCCCTCTTCAAGGATCGGGTTCCACATGATCAGAATCCATCCGTTCCGCTTCCCGGCAATTTCCTTTCCATTTCTGCCAATTTCATTCCAGCTTTTCCAAGTACTCGCATTCAAATTTGCCATCTTCCCACCCATATAATTTTTTGGACACCAGTGGCTGTGTATAGTTTAAATATGGCATGAAGGATAACTCTCATTCATGGAGCTTCCTCGGCACCCCCGGATTGAGTCGATGGAAATCATTGATACTTCTCTTGGCCTGGTTGCAGTTCCATGCCAGTTCCCAAGAAGCTTCTTCGAGTGGGTAATTTTTCCATTTTACCAAATACTCTAGCTGACCATGTCCTTGTTGGTTGATTCGACTATCTAGTATTTTTTCCACTTCATAGTCGCCAGTGGTGCTCTCTTTCTCCTGTTGCTTCTTTTGGCCTGTATTTTTGCTGGCCTGTATTGGAAAAGAAGGTGCATGGTATGGCTTCAAAAGTGACTCATTGAAGATGTTATACACTTTCCAGGATGCAGGGATGAGAATTTGGTACACTGAAGGTCCTACTTTTTCGAGAACTTTATAAGGTCCTAAAAACCTCTCACCCAGTTTCTTGGTTGGTTGGATAGTCGGCAAATGCTTGGCATTTATGTAGACTAGGTCATCTTTTTTATACAATATAGATGTCCTTTTTGTTTATCATATTGTAATGCCATCGCCTCTTGTGCTTTTTTAAGAGTATTCTTAGCCTGATTCCAAACCTCTGCTTGTCTTCCTGCAAACTGTGTAACCACTGCCAATTAGGAAAGTCCCCAGAATTCAAGGCTATTGACAACATCGAAAGCATACTCTGACAGCCCTCCACTTCCACCTCACAGACACCCATCACCAATGACACACTGGAACCAGAACTGCAGATCTCAACAGAAGTGGATACCCACTGAACTAGCAACACATCTAGCAGTACTCTATCATCACTACCATCCATCACACCCAGCCCACTTCCATCACCACCAAACACCAGTTCCGTGAGCCCTGCACATGATACCACACCAGTCCCACCAGCCACCATGTCACACACTAATCCTATTCTGCAAGCTAACATAAATCACAAGTCCATGCTGACCAAATCCTCATCTGGCACCCTGCAATTTGATTTGGCACAACCATGATGCCTACCCCACTACTTTGTGGAGTTGGAACTATTGCAGGAAACTGGTGTCACAGACCCACAACAGCAAAAGACATATGCACTACAGTACTTAAACAACATGGAGTACAAGCTATGGGGAGGCATAACTACCTTCAATGCACCAGCTACCTTCAAGGCATTCAAGACATCCATCAAGGATCTCTACAGCGGAGTTATCAATGAGCAGCAACACATGCAAGATCACTTGGACAGGCTCATCAAAGAAACTTTGTGACTTGGGGTTCATACTGTGGAAGACCTATGTAGCTACTATCAATGATTCCTGGTCATCACCAAGTACTTGCTCAGCCATGAATGCATTTCCATCTGACAGCAGAGTGAATACTTCTTCAAGGGATTCCAGGTAGATGTTGCAATGGAAATGTACAGGTGGATGCGCAGCCAGTACCTGAATGTGCACCTTCTCACTCGAGCAGACCTTAGCAGCAGTGCAAGAAGTTATACAGGGACAGTCATTCTATGATAAAATGATTAACTGAGCCACCATCCCATCCTACACAATCAAATTGGAACCCCTTGCCACGCCCACTGCCAGTCACAATCCCTCTGCCACTTATGTCAAAAAGGACATGACCACAATGATAGAGAAGCTGGGACAAATCATGATGCAGACATTCACACAGACACTCAACAACACCCAATATCAGGCCCCACAATCCTGAAATTATGGACCACCAGCTACTGGTGTCAACACCATCGCATTAGGCAGCATGCCTACCAGACAATCGAGTGGCCCACAGCATTGCAACTTCTGCAGCAACATCACACACTTTATTAGCCAGTGCCCCAACATCAAACAATACATGATGGAAGGTAAGATCGTGAAAAATGCGGAAGGATGCATCATATTGCCAACTGGGAACTACATGCCACGCTACAACCAGTATAATATGCTAAAAGAAAATATTGACAAATTTATGCAGTGCATAGATGCCCAAGCCAATAACTGCCTGGCCATGTTCTATTCTCTGCGACCCACACAAGAATCAGCTCCGCCCAACACCACAACCCCTGTTATGACATACAGTGACTCAAAAAAGTGATTCAATGTTTGGTGCTTTTTGACTGTTTGTTGAATAACTCATGAAGAAAGAAAAACAAGGGTAAATACTGAGGTAAAAATGAAAGTACTACATCAGGGCTACATGCTAATAAAAAATTATGTAATTAGGTACAGTATCCATGGAGATATGGGAACTTTGATATGATGACTCATTGAATCACTTTTTGAGTGTGAGGTCCAGGAACTTTGGAAGCCAGTCAAGAAGAGTCATACTGGTCATATTGTTCCTTTCAATCCAGTTTTTGGCCTTTCTGGAGGTGTGCTTTGGGTCACTGTCTTACTGAATAATGCCCTCCTCCTCACAAACCTCAGATTCCTCCAAGCTGGGAGGTCAGTGGTCATTCAAAATGCTCACCTACTTGTTGGCATACATCCTCCTCTCATCCTCTGCAAGTTTCTCTTTGCCATTCCAGCCCATACACCCCTATACCATACAGCGCACAGGAGGAAATGGTTGGCCTTTGGTTTGAAGTACAATGAGTGGACAGTGGAGGGCTGGAAGAGGGTAATGTGGTCAGATGAGACAAAGATCTATAGGATTGGATCAGATGGGAAGCAGTGGGTGTGGAAACAGGTGGGGGAGGTGTTGATTGAAGGGTATCCAGGAAACAGTGGAATTCTGGTGGTGGGATTCTCATGGTATGGGGGTGTATGGGCTGGAATGGCACATGGAAACTTGCAGAGGATGAGAGGAGGATGTATGCCAACAAGTAGGTGAGCATTTTGAATGACCACTGACCTCCCAGCTTGGAGGAATCTGAGGTTTGTGAGGAGGAGGGCATTATTCAGTAAGACAGTGACCCAAAGCACACCTCCAGAAAGGCCAAAAACTGGATTGAAAGGAACAATATGACCAGTATGACTCTTCTTGACTGGCTTCCAAAGTTCCTGGACCTCAATCCTGGAAATCACAGACATGTCAGTATAGAACACCAGAAAATGGAGTTTAGGAGAGAGTGACAGTGACATGGAGTGACATAGAGCCAGATGTGTCAGAACTTGATTGAAAGCATGCCTAGAAGGGTGGAAGCAGTCATAAAAGCAAAGGGGGGTAATACAAAGTACTAGAATGACCATGTCCTATATTTCTGATACACACTCAAAAAAGTGATTCAATGAGTCATCATATCAAAGTTCCCATATCTCCATGGATACTGTGCATAATTTTTTATTAGCATGTAGCCCTGATGTAGTACTTTCATTTTTACCCTCAGTATTTACCCTTGTTTTTCTTTCTTCATGAGTTATTCAACAAACAGTCAAAAAGCACCAAACATTGAATCACTTTTTTGAGTCACTGTATAAGGCAACAGTCGAAGATGCAGAAGAAGAAGAGGAGATGGAACAGTTACAGAGGAGATTGGTGGCCTTGCAGATGAAGAAGAGAATGGTGTTGGATAGGGTCGAAATTCCAGTAAGGTCAAAAGGTAACCCCACGAAAGAGGCTTTGATGAGTGCAGAACACACAGAGGAGATTGTATCGCCAGAAGTAGAGAAAGCTCAGGCCCCGACCCATCCATTCTTGAAGGCCCATGACACCAACTACCAGCCACCACAGGACTGACCATTCGCAGCAGCACCTGTGACCAAGAACAAGGATCCCACATACACAATGACCTCTCCTGCTCAGAACAACAAACTAGTGAAAGACATCTTCCACCATGCTCTCCAAAGTCACACCACTAATACCAGCTTCGAGGAACTTCTTGTGACCTCACCAGAAGTACACCAAAAGCTACAGGACTTCTTAACTCCACGACATGTACCTGCCAACAACATGAACTTCTACAACACCAGGACTCACTACTGCGAAGCAACACAGGAGATATATGTCATGCCCAACATCGCAGAAGCATACTACACCACCAAGCCACAAGACCAATCCGGGTTAAGAGTCACCAAGGAATCACACACACTGCGTTGCATGCAGGGATGGATCAACAACTGTGCAATGGTAGACTGCATTATTGACCCTGGCTGCTCCATAGTCTGCATGTCCAACGCCATCAGCAATCAGCTCGGAATTCACTACAATCCCTGTGATCAAGATTGACATGGAAGCCACCAATGGAGAAGTTGACACATCGCTCAGCCTAGCAAAGGACATTCCATTCCGCCTTGGCAACATCTAGCTATATTTCCAGGTCCACATTATCAAATCGCCCACCTACAACATTCTACTTGGCCACCTGTTCAATGTGCCTATGGAATCCATCGTCAAAAACTACAAAACCGAGGAACAAACTATCACTATACATGATCCAAATAGTGACACAATTCTCACCATCCCGACAATACCCCGCAGCCTGCCAAAATATGTCAAAATGTGTGAGGAGAAGGAGGATTTTCAGACAACCTCAAGGAACTGATAGAAAATCATGGAGAGGTGGCTTGTACTTTAACATTTGACCCTACTACCAAAAAGCCTATAGATATCAAGGCCTATACCCCTATTCCATTGCTACAGCCCTGCTCCAATGTAAATACCACTACTGAGACCTCCAACAATAGCACCTACTGTTGTCTTTATCTCAGTGCCATGATAAGCCTATCAGAAGTGGAAACAACTGATTGCGACCCACACACTCACGCCTACCTAAATGCCAATATTTCCCATCCACAAAATTCCCCTACTACCACCAGTTCTGTACCCTGCCAACAAGTTTCCTCAAATCTGTGTTGCAACAACATTTCTCCCATCTTCCTGTCCCCACAAAAGAAAAAGTACAAACCAGTACACAAGAAAGTCAAACTCATAATCAGTCAGCTACCAAAAGAATTCTGAATTATCCATGACATCAAGGGCAACCTGCTAGCAGGGTTGCCAATGTTAAGTACCACACCACCCGAGTTTATGCCATTTGGGCGATATACAGAAGAGCACAAGAGAACACTGGAGAAAGAACACAGTTCCAAATTTTTATGGCCAGAAGAACGAAAACTACTACACCACTTTATGACGAAACACAACAAGGTGTTTGCATGGGATGACAATGAACACAGAAGGTTCAAAATGGAATATTTCCCTCCAGTTGATATCCCAACTGTCCCACACACCCCCTGGATTCAGCACAACATTCCAAATTCCACCAGGGCTTTACAACCAAATTTGCAACATCATCCACACCAAAATCGACATACCAGTTAAGGGTCCTCTGATGTGCTATGAACAGGATGACAATACCTATGAGACAATACTGGAGAACCCAGGAATCCGTCAGTTCATGTGGGAGCACTTCCAAGGTCCTAACTGGGTGGTACAACACATGAAGTATGCTGGCAGAACATTCTCCAGGAAGAAGTTGGTGCTCTGCATGCCAGAAATTACAGTAGTTGGCCACCTATGCACGTATCATGGATGCAAACCCGAAAAAGAGTTACTTGCAGCCATCATAAATTGGGCACCATGCCAGTCACTGTCAGAAGTCCATGCTTTCCTAGGTACTATTGGAGTTGTGAGGATCTTTATCAAGAACTTTGTGTGCTGCATGCACCCACTAGTTGTGCTAATGCAGAAAGACGTACAGTTTACCTTTGGACTGGATGAAATAGCTGCACAGGAGGATTTGAAGCAAGCACTCATTGTGTCACCTGCTCTACACCCCATCAATTACAAATCTGATGCTCCAGTAATACTAGCCATGGACACCTCATGGATAGCTGTAGGTTTCTTGTTGTGTCAATGCGACCCTGACAACCCCATGATCTGATACTACAACCACTTTGGATCTATCACCCTCAATGAATGAGAAGCGCAGTTTTCACAGCCAAAATTAGAAATCTATGGATTGTTTCATGCATTGAAGGCACTTAAGCTATATCTCATCAGAGTACAGAATCTGATTGTGGAAGTCGATGCTCGATACATAAAAGACATGCTCAAGAACCCTGACATCGCACCCTCTGCCTCGATTAACCAATGGATCTTGTCAATACTCACCTTCCATTTCAAATTGGTTCACATACCCAGAATGCTACACACACCTGATGGATTATCTAGGTGACCATGGCAACCATTAGACGAGGAACCTGACCAAGGAGTGGATGAGGAATTCAATGATTGGATTGACAACCTCTATGGATTTATGCACCAAATCAACCATGCACTGGCAGAAATAGGACACTACATGCAAATCGCACCTCACATCATCAAATGTAAGACAGTCCATGCTACCACTGCTTTATCTGCAGAACCTGACATGCCAGAACCAGAGGAATCAACACCACCACCAGGGTCCAGGATCATGGAACTAACATATGAGGCAGTATTCCTGTGGAGAGCTGAGACAGCCATGCAGGATGAGGAAAGGCTAACACTGGTAAAGAGGTTTCTTACCAATCTGGAATGACCCGAGGGAGTATCTGATGAGGAATGGGCAAAGTTGATATGGTATAGTGCCAAGTTCTTCATGGACGATGATAAGCTTTGGTTCAGAGACAGGAGTGGTGCACATAAAGTAGTTCTAGCAATGGACAAGCGACTCTGAGCACTATCGAGCTGTCATGATGACTTGGGACACCGTGGGTTCTATGCCACTCACGCTGTGATCATGGAACAGTTTTGGTGGCCACACCTACAGGATGACATCAAATGGTACATCAAATTGTGTCACATATGTCAAGAATGACAACTCCAACTATTCCACATCCCACACCTATATTTGCCAAGGTTTACCTCAACACCATGCACCTTCCACCATCCCACCAGTACAAATATCTCATCCAGGCCTGTTGCTCCCTCACGCACTACCCGGAATACTGCGCCTTACATCGAGAAACTTCTAACACCATCGGGGACTGGATATTTGAAGACCTGATTTGTCATTGGGGAAGCCTAGTCGAGATTGTCATGGACAACGGAGTGCCAATCATCTGCGCAGTGGAGTATCTAGCAAAGAAGTACCATATCCACCACATCTGCATTTCCAGCTACAACTCTTGTGCCAATGGGATCATTGAAAGAAGCCACTATGACATCAGGCAAGCACTATACAAAGCTAGCAAAGGGCAGGGTTCGAATTGGGCACCATCTTTACACTCTGTATTCTGGTTGGAACACATTACAACTAGGCAATGCATGGGAGTCTCGCCATATTTTGTGGTCACTGGTACACATCCGCTACTTCTGTTGGACATTGTGGAAGCCACCTACCTACTACTGCTGCCATCTGCATTCTTGTCAGCTATGGAGTTGATTGCCTGATGTGCTATGGAGTTACAGAAGCAACACATGCAGATGGAAGCCTTGAAGGAGAAGGTCTATGCAGCCAGGATTGCAGCCACATGACGGTTTGAACAGGAACACCTGACCATTATCAAGAACTTCGATTTCAAGAGAGGTGCTTTAGTACTCGTCCATAACACAGCAATTGAGAAATCCCTGAATAAGAAAATGCACCCTTGCTACATTGGCCCTTACATGGTATTATCCTGCAACTGCAGTGGTGTGTATCTACTTTGCAAACTGGACAGAACCATACTCAACAGACCTTATGCCACATTTCATGTAATCCCGTACTTTGCCTGGAGCACACTAGCCATCCCAGACAATATCCTCAATGCCTCAGAAGAACATATCCATGACATGGCTAATTCTGGTTCACAAGGCAATGACAAAGATATTCCAGCACCAGATAATGTAGAAGTAGACGAGGAAGAGATAGGTTATTTAATAACCCATCAGATCTGGAAGACAATTGACAACATCTGCAAAGTGTCGAGACTTTCTGCTAAGTAGAATACATTTCCTTATAAAAATATCAAACATAAAACATAACAAAATATTTAATAATGTCAATTTAGAATACCATCCACATTATGATACAGTTCCATTATACTCTTATTTGCAGTCACTGTCATCACTTTTACTGATTCTCACACACAAGCCACTAACATTATGAAAAAGTGAAGAAATGAACAACAAGATAATATAAACTATGAGGCAACCTGGTGCAGCCTTCACAAAGATTGGTTGGAAGTGGTCAAAGGCCCCAGATGTGGGCTCCATTCTGCTGCATCTTCTGCCATCATGTCTGCATCCTCCATCCCCACCTCTGACATTGTGACTTCTTCCAGTGGCCCCTCTTCTTCTGTCCCAACTCCAATGTTGGCCTGCAAGGTCAAAAACCAGTTCAACACTGCTGTCAAGGCACTGAAATGCACCTTGAGGGTGAAGATGTCCACCATGATGGTTTGATTGGCCTTCACCAGTTTCATGTTTGAAGTCATGAGAGCGGAAAGGATCCCACGCTGTTCCACCAAGCACAAGTCTGTGTCACAAATGGAGGTTGCATTGGCTCTCAGGGCCATCATTTGGGCCTGCAAATTTTCAAGAAGGGCTTGTAACAGCCTGACACTATCAGAGGGCATGTCTTGAGCCCTGTGTTCCTCACCTCCATTGTCACCATTATCGCCCATGCTGGTTTCATCCCCAGATAACTCCACCACTTCTTTTGATTTGGCCACCATCTTCATCTTCTGCCCAGTGATAGACTTTCCACCCATGAGACAGACTTGGTGAATGTGTTGGCACTCCGCACAAACCTTGCTTTTTCGCCCCCAGTGATGGGTAGCAAGTCATGCCCACCTTCATGCACCTAGATTATCTGTCAGACCCGTGCTAACATGTACCAGAACGAGACTCACCTATCACATGCCAGATTATTTGGCATACTGGACTTAGCCCATTTCAAGGGCCCCACTTCACCTCCTGTGCTCTCTGCCTGCAGCTGCTTCTTGCTCTGCTTCCTCTCGAGCCACGCTGCCTCATCTCTATTTACTGCAACCAGCCCCTGGAGGGCCTTGAGATCCATGAATTGCAATGCCACTTCCACTGCTTCTGCTGCAGCCCGCACTCCCACCACATCCACAGGTGATGGTTCCCATGCCCTGGATTTACCCTTTGGCCTCGCCTTGGGGTGCATACCTTGTTCCACACGAGTCTCCTCTTCCAGCTGTTGCCGCAGTGCATCTTGGTGCAGTACCTCCTCTTGTTGCTGTTTCGTGGCTTCTGCAGCATGTTGTTGTCATTCCTCTGCTTGAGCTTTAGCATGTGCTGCCTCCTTGGCTAGTTGCTGTTGTTCCTCTGCCTTATGCCATGCCTCTGCCAAAGACCTCTCCCATGCAGCCTCCTCTTCTGCCTGATGCTTCTCTTCCTCCTTGCATGCACACTGTTCTGCCACCTCTTTCAACTTCCGAGCCTTTTCCACCTTCAACAGAGCCAACTTTCATTTATGCATCTCTGCCACCTCCCCTCGTGCCCAGTGCTTGGCTTCTTCCTGGGCCAACTGCGCCTCCATCACAGCAATCTCCTCATCAAAATCAACATCAGGAGTGTGTGAGATGGGAGACGACATGGTGAAAGTAGGAGAGAGATGGGAAGGGAAGAAGCCCTAGGACCGTTCCCACAAAGAAGCATATCAACATCTCATGCACACATGTTGCCAACGACATGCTCCCTCACAAGATCGATATCTGCTACCAACTGGAATTTCCACATCATAACACCTCAATATATGACCTCTGGAATAAGACCCAAAGTTGCGACTGACTGAGGGCAGTCAGATTTTTAAGTGGGGGGGAGATGATGAGCATTGTTCAGCTGTGAGCATGCATAGGCATCTGAATGGGCACACAAAGAGCTTTATCTGCCACCAGAATAGCACATGCCCTGACCCTGTAACTGAAGTCTGGCAGTCTAATGATTAGCTGCACACACCTGCATGCTTTGAATGACGCCAAGAAAGTTATCCACACTGCCGCCATTTAGCTGCCAACTTCTGCTTATACAGCTATTGTCCACTGCACAGTAATGCAGCCACCATGCATACCAATAGATGGGATTGGACATGGAACAATGACCACAGATGTGCATATCATCAACCAAGACACACACAGCAGCAGCACACAGTTCACCAATACTCCAGTAGAGTGCACTGACTAAGCCACTGAATGACTAGTAACCAGCCAGTAACCAATATACCCGAGGCCCAATGCAGTGCCCCTCCCACATCAGGCAACTCTGCTTGTGAGATCCACATCATGATTCACTTAGTTGCCAGTGTGCCAACTATGGTTAAAACCCATATACACCCAGAACAATGGATATCAGTGCACAATCAGGCATGGCAATGCATGGTACAACAGCTGGACTATATGGAGCTGGAGGAAGAGAGCCATTTTACAGGTTCATGGTTGCCAGAGAAAGATCTAGTGCATATCAGGATCAAAATGTGAGTGACAGAAACTGTACCATCAAATGCAATGATAATCTGACAGGAATGTCACACCCTGGTCAGGACTGCGATATGGCTTCACATGCAGGAGGAAATCTTCCACAATCGCAGCTCTAACTAGCCATATAGGAGAAAAGCCTTCAATGCAGATTCAGAAAGGATCAGTAACAGTGACAGCAGTGGAAATTTTACAAGGAAAATTTTGAGTTGTTTTTATCGCAGTCAAGTCTGTTTTCATCTCAATAGCAAGTAAAAATGTATATAAAGTGTTCTGTTAGTCATAGAAAATAAGAAATTGATCCCCCTCATGCTCAGAGTTCTTTTCAGCTTCATCTCTTCGTTTCTCATTGTTCTCATTGTTCTCGTTGTCCTTGTTCTCATCTCCACATGTGCCAGACTTATATTCCATCATTATCCGTGTCTTAGTGCTATGCATTATCTGCAGGTATTGACATTATATTCTGTGACTATCTGTGACTATCCATCATTATCTGCGAATCCACCTTCCTGCCACTATCTGTCCATTGTCCACAACTCCAACCCACCATCTCACCATCATGCATATCAACGACTATCTGCTAAGTTCCCACATTCGCACTTATACTCCTACTCATGCCATTCCAGCCCGGAATTTCTTAGTGTTGACAGGACTCCTTCAATGGACTCACTCCTTTTCTGATACACCCTATCTTTAGATAGTGGTGTAGTATATCACCACATCAATGACCCATCTGATGCCCACTGCAGCTGGTTCACAGCACTGATGACTCATCTAGCAGTGCACACACACTTTACTGTGTGCCACCTGCTCTCTGATGCCTACACTGATGTTTATGCCTTTGTTTCAACTACCATGCTTTGACCAACCCTTGCAAACATGCAAAACACATTCATTTATGACCTATCAGCCCATTCCTCAATGGTTGCCCACTTTGCAGCTGAACAGACCCATGTTCCGATGTTTGTGCTCATGTTCCAAGCACACCTGTGCCTGTCAGTTCTCCATGCTGCTCCAGCCTTGTTTCCACTCTCGCAGCCTCTAACCATAAGGTGACAACCACCCACCATTCTGCATTGATAGGCTCCTCTGGATGCTACCTGGAAATACAGCTATGCCAGCAAACTAAGCCCTAAACAACAAGGGGACCTGTGCAAAGCACCACTTCAGTGCTAACAGAGGTATGCGATAGTCTGTGATAGTGTACAATTGCGACAGAGGGCTTGCAAGGGGTGGAGAGTCCTCCTGAACCGGACTAGAAGGCAAGAAATGCTAGCAAATGCTAAAAGAGCGAAGGGGGTGCGAAATACTGAGTGAATGAGGGCTATTGTTACGGTGATGATTGCAACGTAACGGACGTTTCTTATTTTAACCCATATCTACTGCGCATGGACAGCCTCTCTTTTTCTTAACTACCTTCACATTTCCTTTCTCAGGTTGTTACAGCTTCTTTTCCTTTTTCATCTCATTGTCCTCTAGAAATGTATATAAACCCCCATGTATCATCTCTTTCCTTAGTTCCAATTTAATCAAATCTTGCCCTCGTCATTTTGAACGATCTTGAGCGCTCCTCTTCTCATCGTCGCGCTCATCCTCCTCCATCTATCATCAATCATAGATAGTCAGAACCTTGTCCAGTAGACTTGGAACAGACTGAGACTCTGTTTCACTGTTCGACTTAGAACAGATTGCGTCGAGGACATCGATCTTAACACAAATTGGAACTCAGGACCTGCTCAATC
>JAENRT010000377.1:0-10537 GCA_032173475.1 Amanita phalloides
TATATGAATGTCGTTCACTTGTAATTGTCTAAGAAATGCACCAATAAGCGTGAACCAAACAAAGACTGAACTACATGGTCAGCACCATGGATGGTAAGGTGTATTTTGGATCAACAATTGGGAACAGCCATTAAAGATATGAAAACATGGGTTAAGAAAAACCAGGAGGAGGAAGTAATGAGACATTGATTCAGGAATTAAATCAAATGTCGGAAAAGATGCATTGTGTATCTAAACACATGAGGTCTAGGTCATGCTTGTCAGAACAACGGGACAAAGACAAATGGATTTAGGAGTCATAGTAAACAAAAGACTCCTTACAGAATTTGAAATCAAAGCGTTAGTGACTCGGGATGTACAGTGTCATGTGTGAACAAAGCATTTATTGAGCAAAACAAAATAAATACATGAAAGCTACCAAAACCCATTCCAGTCTTTAATGCTGATGGAACACGAAATGCGGGTGGAATCTGGAAGAAATGTAGAACTAAAGCTGAGAATTGGAGACATTGGGAATCACTGAATTTGGAGTATCAGCATTAGGAAGACAGATTGTTTCTCGGACACGATTGGTTAAAATATCAAATCTGGAAATAAACTGGAAAAATCAAATATTAACCTTTTCACAATGCCCAGAGCTTGTTGGAAGAGTTCGATGGTAAACGAACCAGAGGAAGAAGTGAATAGAATGAATGGGAAGAAGGAGATCGATTACTAGCTGTTCATATTGGACAAGAAGAATTGCAATTACAAGCTTTTCAATCCAAAGCCACAGAAATTGCTTCACAGAACAAAGTAAAATGATCGCTAGAGGAATAGTACATCCCATTACTACTCACCGTAAGTATTCGAAAAAACCACCTTTGATGACTACACATGATGGCATGGGATATGGCAATTGAACTAGTACCGGGATCTAATCCCCTAGATTGTAAAATTTACCATTAAACCGAGAAGAACAAAAGGGTTAGAAGATTCCTTACAGAGAATTGGAAAGTGGACGGATAAGACTGAGCAAATCTCCAATGGCATCACCATTCTTTTGTCAAAGAAGGATGGATCTTGAGACAGTAAAGGATTATCGAAAACTTAACAAGATGACATTTAAGAATGTATCATTACCTTTAATATCAGAATTGATAGACCAATTGAGTAATGCAACGATCTTTCAAAAATGGATATTCATTGGGGATATAATAATATCTGTATCAAGGACAGTGTGAATGGAAAGCAGCATTTCGTACAAATCATGGACTTTTTGAACCATTGGTAATGTTCTTTGTTAACAAATTCACCGGCTACTTTTCAAACCATGATGAACGACTTGTTCTGGGAGGACTCGCTGAGGGATGGGTGTGTGATTTACATGGATGACATATTAGTGTTCTCGCAATCAGAAGAACAACATGAAAAACATGTAAATCGAATTTTGGCCAAAGCTGGAAAAGAATCAAACTATCATTGAAACTGAGAAATGTTATTTCGATAAAACAGAAATCGAATTCCTAGGGATGATAATCACTAAAGATTC
The DNA here is from genome assembly GCA_032173475.1 of Amanita phalloides. NCBI lineage: Eukaryota > Fungi > Basidiomycota > Agaricomycetes > Agaricales > Amanitaceae > Amanita > Amanita phalloides. Next base: position 1,532 of record JAENRT010000377.1, read on the forward strand.
AGTACAAATGGACCCAGCAAAAGTAAAGCCATAAAAGATTGGCCGGAACCTAAGAAAAATGAGAAGTACAACAATTCTTGGGATTTGTCAACTATGTCGATTTGTAAAAGGATTTGCAAAGAAGCAAGCTTTAACGGAATTAATGGAAAGAAAGATTGGGAATGGGGTCCTTGACAAGTGGAGGCAATGAGGAAATTAAAGGAAAGAATAGCAGAAGAGGCAGTATTAGCCATACCAGATGAAGGAGGACAGTTTTGGATTGAAACAGATGCATCAGATTTTGCATTAGGATCAATATTGTCTCAACAACAGAATGGAATATGGAGACTGGTTGCATTTATTTCATGAGCTTTAAATGAAGCAGAAAGAAATTATGAAATCTATGATAAAGAGATGCTTGCAATCATGCACTCATTATACGAATGGTCTCAATATCTAAAGGGAGCAAAAGAGATGATTGAGATCTTAACAGATCATCAAAATTTGACATACTTCCAGAAACCACAGAATCTAAATCGTAGACAAGCGTGATGGGTTATGGATTTACAAGAATATAATTTCATAATCAAACATTGGTCTGGTAAATCAAATTCCAAGGCAGATCTTCTGTCCAGAAGGGCAGGATATGAAAGAGGAGAAAGGGATAATGAGGATGTTATATTATTAAAAGAAGACTTATTCATACGATGGGATAGGAGTGAAATAGGATTAGAAAAATTAGAAAATGATATTAAAAAAGTAAACAAAAGACAATGGGACAAACAAGTGGAAAAAGGATTAAAAGAGAAAAAAGAAGGGTTTGAATATGAAAAAGGACAAAATCTAGTAACATGGATGGGAAGGGTGTATGTACCAGCAGTAATACGGCTAAGGGAAGAGGTGATTCAAATACATCATGATCGAGGACATCCAGGAATCGCTAAAACATTGGAATTGATAACTCAAGGATATTGGTGGCCAAATATGGGAGAAGACATTAAAAAATACATTCAAGGATGTAGAACCTGTCAGACGGTCAAGCTGGATAGACAAAAACGAGCGGCTCCATTAAATCCACATATGATACCCAACACTCCCTGGAAACACATATCAGTAGATTTGATTGGACCCTTAAGGGATACAATGCAATCTTAACAGTAGTAGACCGATTTTCAAAAATGGCATATTTCCTACCCACCAATACAACAATAACATCGTTAGGAGTAGCCACGTTATACTGGGATCATATTTTCAAAAATCACGGAATACCAGAGAAGATCATCAGTGATCACGGACCACAATTCGTATCTAAATTCACAAAGGAACTCTTTGGAATACTGGGAATTAAAGGCAATCCATCAACCACATTTCATCCACAAACAGATGGACAGACGGAAAGGGTTAATCAGATAGCAGAACAATTACTATCTACCTTCGTCAATGAAAATCAGGATGATTGGAGCGACTGGTTAGCAATAGCTCAGTTCTGTTACAATGATTGGGAACACTTGGCAACAGGGTATTCCCCTTTCTACATGAATTACGGATGGCACCCAAATAAGGGAACAAAAATTGATACGGGTCATATTACGGTCGAGGCGGTTACACAGTTTGTGGGAAGACAAGCAGAGGTCTGGAACCAAGCTCAGAATGCTCTTAAGAAGGCACAAGAAGCGATGTCATTACAATATGACAAGAGAAAAAAGGCATCTATATTGTACAAAAAAGACGATCTAGTGTACATAAACACTGAACATTTGCCAACAGTTTGACCGACGAAAAAACTAGGTGAGCGATTCTTAGGACCTTATAAAGTTCTTGAAAAAGTTGGACCATCTGCGTACCGAATTCTCATCCCTGCATCCTGGAAGGTATACAACATTTTTAATGAATCATTGTTAAAACCATATCACACACCTTCGTTTCCAATACAAGCCAGCAAAAATGCAGGCCAGAAGAAGAAGCAGGAGAAAGAGAACACCACCAGCAACTATGAGGTGGAAAAAATACTTGATAGTCAAATCAACCGACAAGGACATGGTCAGTTAGAATATTTGGTAAAGTGGAGGAATTACCCACTCAAAGAAGCTTCGTGGGAACCAGCGCAGAATTGCAACCATGCCAAGAGGAGTATCAATGATTTCCATCGACTCAATCCGGGAGCGCCGAGGAGACTCCATGGACGAGAACTATTGTTCACACCGTATTTAAACTACTCAACCACCGGTGTCTAAAAAATTATATGGGTGGGAAGATGGAAAATTTGAACGCAAGTACCTGGAAAAACTGGAACGTAATTGGCAAAAATGGAAAGGAAATCGCCAAGAAGTGGAACGAATGAATCCTGATCGTGTGGAACCTGATCCTTGAAGAGGGGGTTATGTTACAATTTCTTTATTTTTCTATTTCTTAATTACATAAGACGCAGCCAAGGAGGGTTATGTCAGCGACATGTTGAGTCATCAGGAGTCAGGAGGGAAAGGTCACATGATTGACTCATGGGGAACATGAGGTCAAAGGTATATAAGGGGTGGTTAGTAGGTAGTACTCCTTAGCCTTACGATTGTTTCTGTCGTCCACAGATCAACTATTGCTCTTCCCTCTTCTTCTTCTCAAACCTTGAGGTTTTGTTGGAACAACCTTCTAACAGATCCTCTCAAACCTCCTATGCAAAGATGCCAAGTTTGAGTTCACACCGCACCACATCACCACCTTTGAAAATCTGAAGCAACTGGCTATCCAATGCACTGCCATCTGAGGTCTCGACTACGAGTCATCCAACAAAGTTATCCTGGCAGTCAACTCATCATGGTATGCCATAGGATATTGGCTGTTGCAGATTGGCAATGACAAGAAGCGCTACCCGAGCCAGTATGGGTCCATCACCTTCAACGAGTGAGAACAGCGATACTCCCAATCAAAACTTGAACTCTATGGACTCTTCCACGCCCTCAAAGATGTGAAAATATCCATTATAGGCATTTGGAACCTCATAGTCGAAGTGGACGCAAAGTACATCAAAGGAATGATTAACAACCCGGATGTCCAACTGAACAACACGATCAACAGATGGATTGCAGGTATCCTACTCTTCGACTTCACCTTGCGCCACGTATCCACCAAGATCCACACACCTGCTGATGGACTCTCTAGGTGCCCCACCTCAGTGGATGATGAGCCACAAGACGAAACCGACCCTGACAATTGGATTGACGAGGCCAATGGATTCTGCATTGAATCCGCCAACTGGACCTTCAGGCCCCAGCCTATCGCAGCAATGTACAGAACCACCGCTGATGCCTCTGAGAAGTTGCCAAGGATCGACAAGCAGATTGCCCACGATGCCGACATTCTAAGCATCAAAGAATACCTTGAGGACCCGAAACGACCAGCCAACATGCCAGCCGACCGATTCTGCCAATGGCTCACCAAGGTTAAACAATTTTTCGTTCAAGGTGACTGATTATGGTACCGAGATGATCACCACTGACACAAGCTAGTTGTTTTTGATGATGCTAAGCGGCTACAAATAATCAGGGAAGTACATGACGACATGGGACACAAAGGCATCTTCGTGACACATGCACGCATCCAAGATCAATTCTGGTGGCCCTCGCTTGACAATGACATCAAGTGGTATGTTCGCTCATGCCATAACTGTCAAATCAGAAATGTCCAGCAACTTCACATTCCGCCAATGGTACCAGAGCCCGGAGGTCTCTTCAGAATCGTACATATGGATACCATGAAAATGCCAGCATCAGGAGGATACACTTACATCATGCAGGCATGATGCTCATTGTCCACATGGCCTGAATATCATATGCTCAGGTCAGAAAAAGCCGAGGGAATTGCCAAGTTCATCTTCGAAGATATCCTGTGTCAACATGGCGCCATTGAAGTCATCGTCACCGACAATGGAACACCTTATGTATCTACACTCGAATTCCTCCACCACTGATATGGCATCAACCACATCCAGATATTGCCATACAATTCTCAGGCCAACGGTATAGTTGAGTGCAGACACCAAGACATATGTGAGTCACTCGTCAAAGCTGCCAACAGCAATGCTGCCAAGTGGAGCCAAGTCGCACCATCAGTATTCTGGGCTGAACAGGTCACTATCCATCCATCAACCGGATACAGTCCATACTACATCGCACATGGCATGGAACCGATTTTGCCACTCGACATCACTGAAGCCACGTACCTTTGCCTGCTGATCAGCACTGAAACCACCACGCAGGGCCTTATCGCCTATCGAGCCCGACAGTTACAGAAATGGCCTACAGATCTTAGTGTTATCTGCGATAAAGTCTACAAGACTCGCCTCAGCACCATCCGGAAGTTAGAGGAGCACTTCCGCAACACGATTAAAAATTTCACGTTTGCAAAAGGCGACCTGGTACTCATTCGAAACAACAAGGTTGATATAGAGTTGGACCACAAAACAAAGCCTAGGTACCTCGGACCGATGGTAGTCATCCGAAAAACAGAAGGAGGATTGTATATACTCACCGAAATGGACAGAGCCCTTTCATGACTACGGTACACCGCAAAACACCTAATTCCTTATTTCTCTCATAGTATCATACCTGGTGAGAAACTTTTACACCTGCTTAGTAGATCTGATGAGGAGCTATACATGATGACACATGAGCCAGCCAAAGAAACCTCCCTCGCCAACAGTGATGGTGATGGTTTTATTGACGATACAGCCACTGAGGTCCACAATGACCCCGAGCTCCTGCTCTGACATGCTCTGAGGATCTGTACACATCAACAGATTCTTATTTCGCTACGTTACAATATACTACACTCATTTAAATTTCGACAGGCCCCTGCGACGTTCCGAGCACCCACCGAGTCCACAAGCCGCCTACTTGTCGCCACCCTTGTCCTTGCCTTTGCCCTTGCCACATCCCTTGACCTTCGGAACTGCTGTCAAGCTGCCTGCTCCTGCACCTACACATGTTATATCCTCGTGAAGGTCCTCCATTGATCGCCATAAGTTGTCCATCAATTGCACATAGAAGGAGTCGAGGGTTGTCACTTGCTGCTTGAGTGTGCCCATGTGCCTGCCAAAATCAGCAGGAGCCCACATTGGCAGCCCCATATCCCTCGACAACCCCACAACAGGTGTGTTATGATTTCTTTATTTTTCTATTTTCTTAATTACATAAGACGCAGCCACAGGAGGGTTATGTCAGCGACTATCTTTCATCATCATTGTAATCTTTATTTTTTATTTTTATCAATGTGACAGCTTTATTTAATCTCTGTCCTATTTTGATTTAATTTATTTAATATCAGCATCTAATCCTTTTTTAATATTTAATATCTAACTGTTTATTAGATTTATCAGTATCTATTTGTTTTTTAAGATTAGATTTTATATTTCAAAGTTTAGCCTGTTGGTATTTGTTCTTTAGGTTTTATTAATTTTAATTCCTAATCTCTTTTGAAGATTCATAATTAAAAGTAATATTAGATGTTGTGTAATTGTATTTTATTATGCAAACTTCTTTATCCTTTATTCTGTTGTATGCTTCTTTCTGTAATTCAACGCTTCTATCTGAAATTGGATGTTTTACTTCCCATCAATGTTATCATCTATATACTTAACGGTTTTTGGTATAGCCATTGAGAAGAGTTTACAAGTTGCTCTTTGTTTGTTGAATTACAATTCTTCTTGTTTCTCTTGAATCCAAATGGAATTAGATGATTGATCTTGAATTACCAGGTTTTTGAATTACTTTAAGGTCCCTTTCCAGCCTTCTAAATTTTATTCTGCTTTTAGGCTGCTGTTAAAAGATCTTATAATTTCTTTCTCAATACATTTTTGTCGCTGTAATCCTATTTTTCAGGTTCATCAAAAAACCATCTGAGATTTCCCGGAATTACTAAATTTAGCTTTTGGTATTATCATTTTTTCTTCAAATAACTTTAGGTAATGGTTATTTTGTAAAGGCATTTCTATAGATCACTAAAATGGAGTTTTTCTGAGTTTTCTTTTCAGAACTAATATTAATTGGTTGTTTTAATTTATTTAAAGCATCCATAATTTGCTTTTCTTTATTAGCAATATTAGTTTTACTTATTGGTTCTTTAAGATTAGTTTCTTTAAAACTTTTATTAATTCTATCTTGTTTTTCTTTGTTAACAAGTTCAGCTTTTTGTTTTGATTCAACAATACGTTTATATAATGAATGATTTTCAATATTATCATTTTCATGAAATTGTTTTTCTATTGAAATCAATTGGTTTATATAAAGGTTTATTTTTAGATAATTCTTTCTTGAATTTATTATATTCAGTATTATCAACTTCAATATCAGATTCTGAATCATCTGAATCATCTGATTGATATTCTTTTGCAGATCTATAAAATTGTGATGTTGCAGGTGACACTGAAGGTTTATAAGAAGAATCACTGTCATCTGAATGATTGTCTGTTTCATTACCAGACTCATGATCATCTGAATCTGACGTATCATTATCATTATTTATTATTTGATCCATGAAATGATTGCCTTTCATCATTTATTGTAGTGTCATGATCATAATAATTTCTTTATCCTGTATAATATTATCTTTAATTGAAATATTATTTTCTATAGGAATAGTTGTTTTTAGATCTAAAGTTGGGTGTAATTCTTTATGAATTAGTTTATTTTTTGATAATCTAGGAAATATATTTTCATCAAATATAGCATGAGCTGCAATAACAATTGTATTTTTGTCATTCATGAATTTGTATGATTTACTTTCATATCCTACAAATGTCATTGGCTCTGCTCTTGGTGATAGTTTATCTTTTCATCTTTCTTTGACAATATAAACATATGCTAGACATCCAAATATTTTAAAATATGATATATCAGGTTTCCTATTCATCATATTCATAAGGTGTTTTCCATTGTGTTCGTCTTAATGGTGTACGATTATATATGTGGACTGCAGTTTCAAATGCAAATGACCACCATAATTTTGGACAACCTGATTCTAATAAAAGTGTTTGTGCTTTCTTTAGAATGGTTTCATTTAATCGTTCAGCTCTTCCATTTTGTTGATGAACATGTGGTGCACTTAGTTCATGTTTAATACCTTTTTCTATAAAATAGTTATTTAGCTTTTGATTTACAAATTCTCCCCCTCGATCTGAACGCATACTTTTAACTTTTAAACTAAGTTGATTTTCTATAAACATAATATATGCTTTAATAGAATTAAAAGTATCAGATTTAGATCGTAGTAATGCTAAGTAAGCAAAAGAAGAATAATCATCTAAAATTAATAATGCCCACTTTTGTTTATTATAAGATTGAATTGGTAATTCAATCAAATCAACATGTATTAGTTCAAGTAACTGTGTTGCTCTATGAGACGAAACTTGATAAGGTTTATTATCAAGTTTTCCCATAATACATGTTTTACAGATACTTTTCATATGTGGTTTAGTAATTTTGAAACTATTTTCAGTATTTCTGAACATGTGACTTAACACATTATCTCCTGGATGTGCCATTCTTCAATGCCATGTATAATAGTCAATAGTTTGAGAACTATTTTTTAATAGTAGATGTTGAGAAGGTCTCTTTATTATAGTTGATAACCAATGTATTGAATTGGTTTCAAAAGGATGACCTTTCAACGTTATGTTTCCCCTTATGTATTGTAGTGTATAGTTTTGTGTGATGGATGTGATAGTCCATACTGGTTAATTGTGGTACAGATATAATTCTGTATGGTAGTATTGGCATATAGCAAACATCACATGTTTGTTATGTCTAAAACAAACTTGTCCTTCTCCAACAATAAAAGTTTTATTATTTTTATCTGCAGTTGTCACTTTTATTGGTATAATATATTTCTTATATGATGTAAAATCATTAATAAATGGTGTACAATGTCTAGTAGCACCTGAATCTATCACCCACTTATCGTTATTATTTAAAATCATGATTTGTTCACTAGGAACATAAGATTTATAATTATTATATATACATTTATATCTACTGTTATTTACGTCTTGATCTGACATGATCAACATGTCTTTATTGGTTACATTATCAAGCACTAAAACAGTATTAGTAGTGTGATTATTAGAATCATATATTACATACCCAATGTTGCTATTGTCCATGTTGTTGTTTTCATCTATGTATTCTAATGGATTTTCATCTTGTTGATCCATTTCTTCAAATACATCTTTCTCAGGAATAGGTGTCATTGTTGAAGTTGGTGACAAAAATATATGTGAGATAGTTTGAGTTTCTTCATCCATCTCAAAATCCACTTGTTCTTCTTGTGGATCCACATCCTCGACAACATTCTCAACAACTTCTACATCTATTTCCTGTTGATTTTCTTTATCTTCAAATCCCATAGCTACTGCAAAACTAACATCATCAATCCTATTTAGTAATTTATAGGATTTTTTATATTCAGGAATATCTTCATCTTGAAATCCAATTGTTTGTTGATTAACATTCCAATCAGATTTCTTCCAATTATTATCAGTAATAACTGGATTCATGAAGTGAATAGTATTAGAAGATTTTTTATCCTTTTCTAATTTTTCTATTTGTAATAATAAAGCTTTATTTTTAAGTTTCTTATTAGCTCTATTTTGCATATTACACTTCTTTTTATCAAAAGTAGATAAAGAAGATCCATTCACTTTATTACTAGTGAATTTCTGGAAACTTTGTCTAGGCACAAATGGTTGCCTATTATTGAATTGTCCTCTAAAAGATCCTCTAGATTTATTAAATCTATTATTGGAATATTGATCTTTCCAATTTGGATTAGTGTGTTAGAAGGGCGTTCCAACACAACCTCAAGGTTTGAGTGAGAGAGAAGAGAAGAGCTTAGTTGCTGTGTGGTACAACACAAACAATCGTAAGGCTAAGGAACACTACCTACTAGCCACTCCTTATATACCTTTGTCCTCATGTTCCCCATGAGTCAATCATGTGATCCTTCCCTCCTGACTTCCGATGACTCAGCCATCCTATATCC
>JAENRT010000386.1:0-17328 GCA_032173475.1 Amanita phalloides
AGCGCGATAAACTCCATACGAGCGAAACTATGTTTCACACTGTATTTAAAACTACACGCAACCCAGGTGTCTAAAAAATTATATGGGTGGGAAGAGGAAAATTTGAGCGCGGAATACCTGGAAAGCTAGAACGTAATTGGCAAAAATGAAAGGAAATTGCCGAGAAGCGGAACGAACAGATCCTGATCATGTGAAACCCGATCCTTGAAGAGGGGTTATGTTACAGATTTCTTTATTTCTCTATTTTCTTAGTTACATAAGACACAGCCACAGGAGGGTTATGTCAGCGACAGTAGGATGGCTGAGTCATCGGAAGTCAGGAGGGAAGGATTCACAATGATTGACTCATGGGAACATGAGGACAAAGGTATATTAAGAGTGGTCAGTAGGTAGTGCTCCTAGCCTTTGATTGTTTGTGTCATACCACACAGAACTAAGCTCTTCTCTTCTCTCTCACTCAAACCTTGAGTTGTGTTGGAAACGCCCTTCTAACACATAGGCTGTGTTGCAATCCATATGACCATATGTGCTACCACCACTCCTTCCTGATGTGTGATGGCATGATCCTGATGCACTGATGCCAACATCGATCAATGATGCATCAAGGGCACAATCCTTTGCCTAATTTTGTCCTTCCTAGTATAGTGTATGGCCACCTTGTATGGCCATCATCTTGTCCCATGTTTAAGTGCTCCCATGCACTAACCATGAAAGTGTTCCCAGGCTCCCTTTCTAAGGCTCCTGGCCTGTATAAAGACTGTAGTAGTGATCCAGACCACTGATAAGATAGATTGAAAATGTGATGCCATTTGTGATCATAGCAGTTTGGCACCATCTGGTTGCAATCCCTAATTCAACATCATCTGGTACAATGCTTAGTCATCATCAGCCAGTGCTTCAATGTCATACACAGTGGTCAATACCTCAGCCTGGTGTTTATTTGGTCACTGTTTGACATTGCAATGTTCAAGTTCCACCACTTTTGTTAGTTCTTTGTGTTTTTTCAGTTCAAGCACCATCTCCTGATCTGGTCAGTATAACTATGGCAGAAGGAGAAATCACCAAAGTTCACTGAGTTCTCACTATAGACCCATGAGTAGCTTGGACATGCATATGATGACATGTCACAGTGAAGTTTATCATATCTAATAATTTTTTATGCAGTGCAAAGCTTGATCCCAGGTTTTCAGAGGCTCTCACATTGCAGCCTTGGTTGAAGAAATTGAAGCCATTTCAGAAAGCCTTTAAGTTTTTTGAGGAAATGGATGATTGGGATTTCTTATCAAGGTTATCAAGATCTTATCTCAGAGATCATAAGTGGACCATGAGTCAGACATGAGGGATTAGTGAGGCAGGCACAGTTAGGCCTTGAGGGAGAAGCATGGAGGATTTGGGTTAGGGTAGCAGTATATGTATATAGTGGACATTTGTAGGGTAGCACTCTCTTTCTCTTCACTCACTTGCAGTGAGCTTGAGTGTGTTTAGTTGCTGAGCATAGCTCCTAAACAAAATGTGCCAATGAAGAGGAAGAAGAAGACAAGTTTTCAACACCCTTTTGGATGGTCTCATCTCACACTTGGATACATTCCTCAAGATGTGTTCAGCACAATGTACATTGAGTTTGGCAATGAAGTACAAGCACCATATAAAAGTGCACTTACATGTGACTACAAGGACTTGAAGAGCACCATGATTAGGATGGGCAATCCTGAGTAGTTCCAGATGCAATAGTCCTCCTATCACCTCTTCTTGATCAGTGTTGTTGACAAGAAGTGGAAAGTCTGCTTCAAGTCTCTGTACATCAGCAAGCAGTTTCTCAAAGAGATAGTTGTAATGAAGCCTGGAAATATGTGCACCAAGCTCATAGAATTCTTAAAATGCTCAAGGCATCAGCCCTTGCAGGAGTGCACTTTGAACCATTTGCTCACAAATACATCAAGGCCAGGGCTCCTGATACCAATGGCATGCCAGAAGTTGAGTTCCAATGGACATCTGATGCCCCAATCTTTTCCTTGATAAGAATATCACTGAGACAATTCCCTATTTCCCTAAATATCAAGCAAACACTGGTCATTTTTGGCCCTGCAAGACTCCCTGAAGTTCTCAAACACAACAAAGTATTACATTCCTTGTGATCTGAGCAACCCCATCTTTGATTCTTTTATTGTGGATTCAACCATATGGAACAGTCTGCCAAGCCTCTGGATCCTCCATGCCACAGTTTCAGCATAGAGGTTCAGCAGAGGATATGCAGTAATACACATATCATCAACAACAGTCAGAAAGCAATTGAGCAAACATTCAGATGAACCCCCAAACCTGTGAAGAAGTGGAAGGGGAGAAGCTGGTTAAGTATGGCTACCTCTTGGTCATCCTGCTGAAGACAGCCCTGCCCAAGCTGGGTATTTCCTCAAGGTTGGAACAAAATTCCAAGTTGATTGGACCATCATGGAGAGGGTTACTCCTAGATATATCCCTGCATTCAAAGTATTTCCAGCCTGATGCATAGTTTATCTTCCCAACCTTTCTGTTAGAAGGTCGTTCAAACAAAACCTCAAGGTTTAGAGAGAGAGAGAATGAGAGCGATAGTTGCACTGTGTACACAGAAACAATCATAAGGCTAAGGAACACTACCTACTACCACTCCTTATATACCTCCTGTCCTCATGTTCCCCATGAGTCAATCATGTGATCTCTCCCTCCTGACTTCTTGATGACTCAACCATCTTATAGTCACCTGACATAACCTCCCTGTGGCTGCATCTCTTATGTAATTAAGAAAAATAAGAAATAAAGAAATCATAACATAACCCCTCTTCAAGGATCGGTTCCACATGATCAGGATCCATTCATTCCCCTTCTTGGCGATTTCCTTTTCCATTTTTGCCAATTACATTCCAGCTTTTCCAGGTACTCACGTTCAAATTTCCATCTTCCCACCCATATAATTTTTTAGACACTGGTGGTTGAGTATAGTTTAAATACAGGTGAACAATAGTTCTTGTCCATGGAGTCTCCTTGCATCCAGATTGAGTCGATGGAAATCATTGACTTCTTGGCAGGTGCATTCTGCCCATTCCCCGAATGCTTCTTTGAGCAGGTAATTCCTCACTTTACCAATATTTAACTGACAATCCAATCAGTTAATTCGATTATCAGTATTTTTCCAATAGTCACTGGTGTCTCTTTCTCTGTTTTCTTCTGGCTTGCATTTTTGTGCTTGTATGAAACGAAGGTGTTGTAGGTTCAATAGTACTCATAAAAAGTTATACACTTCCAGGATGCAGGGATGAGAATTCAGTATGTGGATGGTCCAACTTTTTCGAGGATTTTATAAGGTCCTAAAAATCTCTCACCTAGTTTTTTTGTTGGTCGAACTTTGGCAAATGTTCAGCGTTTATGTATACTAGATCATCTCTTTTGTACAATATAGATGTCTTTTTTCTTTTGTCATATTGAAATGACATCACCTCTTGTGCCTTTCTAAGAGCGTTCTGGGCTTGGTTCCAGACCTCCGCCTGTCTTCCTGCGAACTGTGTAACTGCTTCAACCGTGATATGACCAGTATCAATTTTTGTTCCCTTATTTGGATGTCGCCCGTAATTCATGTAAAAAGGAGAATATCCTGTTGCCGAGTGCTCCCAATCGTTATAACAGAACTGAGCTATTGCTAACCAATTGCTCCAGTCATCCTGATTTTCATTGACGAAGGTAGATAGTAATTGTTCTGCTATCTGATTAACCCTTTCTGTCTGTCCATCTGTCTGTGGATGAAATGCTGTCAATGGATTGCCTTTTATCCCCAGTATTCCAAAGAGTTCCTTTGTGAATTTGGACATGAATTGTGGTCCCCAATCACTAATGATTTTTTCCGGTACTCCATGATTTTTAAAAATGTGATCTCGGTACAAAGTGGCTACTCCTAATGATGTTATCGTTGTATTGGTGGGTAGGAAATATGCCATCTTTGAAAATTGGTCTACCACTGTTAAAATCGCATCGTATCCCCCCGATCCTGGTAAGGGTCCAATCAAATCTACCGATATGTGTTTCCAAGGAGTATCTGGTATTGCATGTGGATTCAGTGGAGCCACTTGCTTTTGTCTATCTGGTTTGACGGTTTGGCAAGTCCTGCATCCTTGAATATATTTTTTAATGTCCTCTCCCATGTTTGGCCACCAATATCCTTCGGTTATTAATTCCAGGGTCTTAGCTATTCCTGGATGTCCTCGATCATGATGTATCTGTATTACTTCTTCTCTCAATCATATTACTGCTGGTACATAAATTCTTCCCTTCCATGTCACCAAATTCTGTTCTTTTTCATATTTGAATCTTTCTTTTTCTCTTTAATCCTTTTTCCACTGTTCATCCCATTGTCTTTTATTCACTTTTTTAATGTCTTTTTCCAGTTTTTCTAATCCTATTTCACTTCTATCCCAATGTATAAACAAATCTTCTTTCAACAATATCACATCTTCATTATCCCTTTCTCCTTTTTCATATCCAGCTCTTCTTGACAACAGATCTGCTTTGGAATTCGACTTGTTTTATTACAAAATTGTATTCTTGTAAATCCATGACCCATTGCGCCTGTCTACGATTTAGGTTTTGTGGTTTTCGGAAGTATGTCAAATTCTGATGATCGGTTAAAATCTCAATTATCTCCTTTGCTCCTTTTAGGTATTGAGACCATTCATATAATGAATGCATAATTGCAAGCATTTCTTTATTCGTAAATCTCGTAATTCCTTTCCGCTTCATTTAGAGCTTGTGAAATAAATGCAACTGGTCTCCATATGCCATTTTGTTGTTGTGACAATATTGACCCTAATGCAAAGTCTGATGCATCTGTTTCGATTTGAAACTGTCCTCCTTCATCTGGTATTGCCAATACCACTTCCTCCCTATCCTTTCTTTCAATTTCCTCATTGCTTCCACTTGTGAGGACCCCATTCCCAATCTTTCTTTCCCATTAATTCTGTTAAAGGTTTCGCTTCTTTGCAAATCCTTTCATGAACCGACAGTAAAAGTTGACAAATCCCAAGAATTGTTGTACTTCTCGTTTATTCTTAGGTTCAGGCCAATCTTTTACGGCTTTTACTTTTGCTGGATCCATTTGTACTGAATCCTTGGTAATTATCATTCCTAAAAATTCGATTTCTGTTTTGTCAAAGTAACATTTTTCAGGTTTGAGTGATAATTGATTCTTCTCCAGTTTTGCCAAAATTCGATTTACATGTTTTTCGTGTTGTTCTTTTGACTGCGAGAACACTAATATGTCATCCATGTAAATCACCACCCATCCCTCAGCGAGTTCCTCCGGAACAGATCATTCATCATGGTTTGAAAAGTAGCTGGTGAATTCGTTAAACCAAAAAACATTACTAAAGGTTCAAAGAGTCCTCAGTTTGTTCGAAAAGCTGCTTTCCATTCATCACCATCCTTGATACGGATATTATTATATCCCCAACAAATATCCATTTTTGAAAAGATTGTTGCATTACTCAGTTTGTCTATCAATTCTGATATTAAAGGTAATGGATAACGGTTCTTAATGGTCATTTCGTAAGTTTCGATAAGTCCTGTACTGGTCCAAAAGGTGTTAGAAGATTTCCTTACAGAAAACCTGAAAGCAGGCAGATAGACCTAGTAAATCTCCAATGGCATCACCATTCTTCTTGCTTAAAAGGAAAGATGGATCTTTAGACCAGGTACAGGATATCGAAAACTTACGAAATGACCATTAAGAACCGTTATCCATTACCTTTTAATATCAGAATTGATAGACAAACTGAGTTAATGCAAAATCTTTTCAAAAATGGATATTTGTTGGGATATTAATAATATCTGTATCAAGGATGGTGATGAATGGAAAGCAGCCTTGTTCCGAACAAACTGAGGACTCTGTTGAACTTTAGTAATGTTTTTATGGTTTAACGAATCACCAGCTACTTTTCAAACCAGATGAATGATCTGTCCAGGAGGAACTCGCTGAGGATGGGTTCGCGTGATTTTACATGGATGACATATAGTGTTCTCGCAGTCAAAAGAACACACGAAAAAAACATGTAAATGGAATTTTTGGCAAAAACTGGGGAGAAGAATCCAATTATCACTCAAACCTGAAAAAATGATTACCTTTGACAAAACAGAAATCGAATTTTTAGGAATGATAATTACCAAGGATTCAGTACCAAATGGATCCAGCAAAAGTTAAAGCCGTAAAGATTTGCCTGAAACCTAAGAATTAAACGAGAAGTACAACAATCTTGGGAGTTGTCAACTTTTACTGTCGGTTCATTGAAAGGTTTGCAAAGAAGCAAAACCTTTACAGAATTTAATGGGAAAGAAAGATTGGGAATGGCGTCCTCAACAAGTGGAAAGCAATGAGGAAATTGAAGAAAGGATAGTGGAGGAAGTGGTATTGGGGCAATACCAGATGAAGGCAGGACAGTTTCAAATCGAAACAGATGCATCAGACTTTGATTAGCGTCAATATTGTCACACAACAAAAATGGCATATGAGACCAGTTGCATTTATTTCACAACTCTAAATGAAGCGGAAAGGCAATTACGAGATTTTACATAAAAAAATGCTTGCAATTATGCATTCATTATATGATGGTCTCAATAACCTAAAAGGAGCAAAGGGAGATAATGAGATTATTAACTGATCATCAGAATTTGACATACTTCGAAAACCACAAAACCTAAATCGTAGACAGGCGCAATGGGTCAAGGATTTTACAAGAATACAATTTTGAATAAAACAAGTTCGAATTCCAAGAGCCAGATCTGTTGTCAAGAAGAGCCTGGAATATTAAAAGGAGAAAGGATAATGAAGATGTAATTGTTGAAGAAGATTTGTTTATACATTGGGATAGAAGTGAAATAGCGATTAGAAAAAACTGGAAAAGACATTAAAAAGTGAATAAAAAGCATGGATGAACAGGTGGAAAAAGGATTAAAAGAGAAAAAAGAAGGATTCAAATATGAAAAAGAACAGAATTTGGTGACGATGGGAAGGAAGAATTTAATGTACCAGCCAGTAATACGATTTGAGGAAGAAGAAGTAATACAGATACATTCATGGATCGAGGACATCAGGAAATAGCAAGACCCTGAGAATTAATAACCCGAGATATTGTGCGCAAAACATGGGAGAGACATTAAAAATATATATTCAAGTTATGCAGGCACTTGCCAAACTGTCAACCAGATAAGACAAAAGTCAAGTGTGCTCCACTGAATCCACATGCAATACCAGATACTCCTGGAAACACATATCGGTTTAGATTTGATTGGACCCTACCAGAACCAAAGGGATACAATGCGATTTAACAGTGGTAGACCGATTTTCAAAGATGGCATTATTTGCCTACCACCAATACAACGAAACATCATTAGGAGTAGCCACTTTGACCGAGATCACATTTTAAAAATCATGGAGTACCGGAAAAATCATTAGTGATTGGGGACCACAATTCATTCCCAGATTCACAAAGGAACTCTTTGGAATGACTGGGGATAAAAGGCAATCCCATTGACGCATTTCATCCACCAGACAGATGGACAGACAGAAAGGGTTTAATCAGATAGCCAGAAACAATTACTATCTACCTTCGTCAATGAAATATCAGGATGACTGGAGCAATTGTGTTAGCAATAGCTCAGTTCTGTTATAACATTGGAGCACTCGCAACAGGATATTCTCCTTTACATGAATACGGCGCGACGATCCAAATAAGGAACAAAATTGATTACTGGTCATATCACGGTTGAAGCGCGTTACACAGTTTGCAGGGACAGGCCGCGAGGTCTGGAACCAAGCCCAGAACCAGCTCTTAGAAAGGCACAAGAGGTTGAGG
The DNA here is from genome assembly GCA_032173475.1 of Amanita phalloides. Classification (NCBI taxonomy): domain Eukaryota; kingdom Fungi; phylum Basidiomycota; class Agaricomycetes; order Agaricales; family Amanitaceae; genus Amanita; species Amanita phalloides. The sequence goes on from JAENRT010000386.1 coordinate 7,872, forward strand.
TCATTTCAATATGGACAAAGAAAAAAGACTCTATATTGTACAAAAAGAGATGAATCTAGCCTATACATAAACGCTTGAAACATTTATGCCAATGGTCGGTGAAACAAACAAAAAAAACTAGTGAGAGATTTTTAGGACCTTATAAAATCCTCGAAAAAGTTGTACGACCATCCGCATACTGAATTCTCATCCCTGCATCCTGGAAGGTGTATAACATTTTTAATGAGTCACTATTGAAACCATATCACACACCTTCGTTTCCAGTACAAGCAGCAAAAATGCAAGCCAGAAGAAGAAGCAGGAGAAAGAGGACACCACCAGTGACTATGAGGTGGAAAAAATACTTGATAATCGAATTAACTGATGAGGATGTGGTCAGTTAGAATATTTGGTAAAAGTGGAAGGAATACTCAATCTGGGAGTGCCAAGGAGACTCCATGGACAAGAACTATTGTTCACACTGTATTTAAACTATACTCAACCACCAGTGTCTAAAAAATTATATGGGTGGGAAGATGGAAAATTTGAACGTGAGTACCTGGAAAAGCTGGAATGTAATTGGCAAAAATGGAAAGGAAATCGCCAAGAAGCGGAATGAATGGATCCTGATCATGTGGAACCCGATCCTTGAAGAGGGGGTTATGTTATGATTTCTTTATTTTCTTATTTTCTTAATTACATAAGAGATGCAGCCACAGGGAGGTTATGTCAGTGACTATAAGATGGTTGAGTCATCAAGAGTCAGGAGGGAGAGATCACATGATTGACTCATGGGGAACATGAGGACAGAGGTATATAAGGAGTGGTTAGTAGGTAGTGTTCCTTAGCCTTATGATTGTTTCTGTTGTACACAGTGCAACTATCGCTCTCATTCTCTCTCTCTCTAAACCTTGAGGTTTTGTTGGAACGACCTTCTAACAGAAAGGGTTGGGAAGATAAACTATGCATCAGGCTGGAAATACTTTGAATGCAGGGATATATCTAGGAGGTAACCCTCTCCATGATGGTCAATCAACTTGGAAATTTTGTTCCAACCTTGAGGAAATACCCAGCTTGGGCAGGGCTGTCTTCAGCAGGATGGACCAAGAGGTAGCATACCTTAACCAGCTTCTCCCCCTTCCACTTCTTCACAGGTTTGGGGGTTCATCTGAATGTTTGCTCAATTGCTTTCTGACTGTGTTGATGATATTGTGTATTACTGCATATCCCTCTGCTGAACCTCTATGCTGAAACTTGTGGTCATATGGAGGATCCAGAGGCTTGCAGACTGTTCCATATGGTTGAAATCCACAATAAAAGAATCAAAGATGGGGGTTGCTCAGATCACAAGGAATGTAATACTTGTTGTGTTTGAGAACTTCAGGGAGTCTTGCAGGGCCAAAAATGACCAGTGTTTGCTTGATTTTAGGGAAATAGGGAATTGTCTCAGTGATATTCTTATCAAGGAAAAAGATTGGGGCATCAGGATGTCCATTGGAACTCAACTTCTGGGCATGCCATTGGTATCAGGAGCCCTGGCCTTGATGTATTTGTGAGCAAATGGTTCAAAGTGCACTCCTGCAAGGGCTGATGCCTTGAGCATTTTTAAGAATTCTATGAGCTTGTGCACATATTTCCAGCTCATTACAACTAATCTCTTTGAGAACTGCTTGCTGATGTACAGAGACTTGAAGCAGACTTTCCACTTCTTGTCAACAACACTGATCAAGAAGAGGTGATAGGAGGGACTATTTGCATCTGGGAACTACTCAGGATTGCCCATCCTAATCATGGTGCTCTTCAAGTCCTTGTAGTCACATGTAAGTGCACTTTTATATGGTGCTGTACTTCATTGCCAAACTCAATGTACATTGTGCTGAACACATCTTGAGGAATGTATCCAAAGTGTGAGATGAGACCATCCAAAAGGGTGTTGAAAACTTGTTCTTCTTCTTCCTCTTCATTGGGCACATTTTGTTAGGAGCTATGCTCAGCAACTAAACACACTCAAGCTCACTGCAAGTGAGTGAAGAGAAAGAGAGTTGCTACCCTACAAATGTCCACTATATACATATACTGCTACCCCTAACCCCAAATCCTCCATGCTTCTCCCTCAAGCCTAACTGTGCCTGCCTCACTAATCCCTCATGTCTGACTCATGGTCCACTTATGATCTTCTGAGATAAGATCTTGATAACCTTGATAAGAAATCCCATCATCCATTTCCTCAAAAAACTTAAGGCTTTCTGAAATGGCTTCCAATTTCTTCACCAAGGCTGCATGTGAGAGCCTCTGAAACCTGGGATCAAGCTTTGCACTGCATAAAAAAATTATTAGATATGATAAACTTCACTGTGACATGTCATCATATGCATGTCCAAGCTACTCATGGGTCTATAGTGAGAACTCAGTGAACTTTGGTGATTTCTCCTTCTGCCATAGTTTATACTGAACCAGATCAGGAGATGGTGCTTGAACTGAAAAACACAAAGAACTAATCAAAAGTGGTGGAACTTGAACATTGTCAATGTCAAACAGTGACCAAATAAACACCAGCTGAGGTATTGAACCACTGGTGTATGACATTGAAGCACTGGCTGATGATGACTAAGCATTGTACCAGATGATGTTGAATTAGGGATTGCACCAGATGGTGCCAAACTGCTATGATCACAAAATTGGCATCACATTTTCAATCTATCTATCAGTGGTCTGGGATCACTACTACAGTCTTTATACAGGCCAGGAGCCTTAGAAGGGAGCCTGGGAACACTTTTCATGGGTTAGTGCATGGGAGCACTTACCATGGGACAAGATGATGGCCATACAAGGTGGCCATACACTATACTAGGAAGGACAAATTAGGCAAGAGGATTGTGCCCTTGATGGCATCATTGATCGATGTTGGCATCAGTGCATCAGGGATCATGCCATCACACATCAGGAAGGAGTGGTGGTAGCACATATGGTCATATGGGATTGCAACACAGCCTATGTGTTAGAAGGGCGTTCCAACACAACCTCAAGGTTTGAGTGAGAGAGAAGAGAAGAGCTTAGTTGCTGTGTGGTATGACACAAACAATCGTAAGGCTAAGGAGCACTACCTACTGACCACTCCTTATATACCTTTGTCCTCATGTTCCCCATGAGTCAATCATGTGATCCTTCCCTCCTGACTTCCGATGACTCAGCCATCCTACTGTCGCTGACATAACCCTCCTGTGGCTGTGTCTTATGTAACTAAGAAAATAGAGAAATAAAGAAATCGTAACATAACCCCCTCTTCAAGGATCGGGTTCCACATGATCAGGATCCGTTCGTTCCGCTTCTCGGCGATTTCCTTTCCATTTTTGCCAATTACGTTCTAGCTTTTCCAGGTATTCGCGCTCAAATTTTCCGTCTTCCCACCCATATAATTTTTTAGACACCGGTGGTTGCGTGTAGTTTAAATACGGCGTGAACAATAGTTCTCGTCCATGGAGTCTTCTCGGCGCTCCCGGATTGAGTCGATGGAAATCGTCAACACTCCTCTTGGCATGGTTGCAATTCCGTGCCGGTTCCCATGAAGCTTCTTCGAGCGGGTAATTTTTCCATTTCACCAAATATTCTAGCTGACCACGTCCTCGTCGGTTGATTCGACTATCAAGTATTTTTTCCACCTCATAGTCGCTGGTGGTGTTCTCTTCCTCCTGCTTCTTCTTTTGGCCTGCATTTTTGCTGGCCTGTATTGGAAACGAAGGTGCGTGATATGGTTTTAATAGTGATTCATTAAAAACATTATACACCTTCCAGGATGCAGGGATGAGAATTCGGTATGCAGATGGTCCAACTTTTTCGAGGACTTTATACGGTCCTAAGAATCGCTCGCCTAGTTTTTTCGTTGGTCGAACCATTGGCAAATGTTCAGCATTTATGTACACTAGGTTGTCTTTTTTGTACAGTATGGATGCCTTCTTTCTTTTGTCATATTGTAGTGACATCGCCTCCTGTGCCTTTTTAAGCGCGTTTTGAGCTTGATTCCAGACCTCCGCCTGTCTCCCTGCAAACTGTGTGACCGCTTCAACCATAATATGACCTGTATCGATTTTTGTCCCTTTGTTTGGATGCCGTCCATAATTCATATAGAAAGGAGAATACCCAGTAGCCGAATGCTCCCAATCGTTATAACAAAACTGAGCTATTGCTAACCAGTCACTCCAATCGTCCTGATTTTCATTGACAAAGGTAGATAGTAATTGTTCTGCTATCTGATTAACCCTTTCTGTCTGTCCGTCAGTTTGTGGATGAAAAGCAGTTGATGGATTGCCCTTAATTCCCAGTATTCCAAATAATTCCTTTGTGAATTTGGATATGAATTGTGGTCCGCGATCGCTGATGATCTTCTCCAGTATTCCATGATTTTTAAAGATATGATCCCGGTATAAAGTGGCTACTCCTAACGATGTTATCGTTGTATTGGTGGGTAGAAAGTATGCCATTTTCGAAAATCGGTCTACCACTGTTAAAATCACGTTGTACCCCTTTGATTCTGGTAAAGGTCCGATTAGATCTACCGATATGTGCTTCCAAGGGGTGTCTGGTATCGCATGTGGATTCAACGGAGCTGCTCGTTTTTGCCTATCTGGTTTGACCATCTGACAAGTCCTACATCCTTGAATGTATTTCTTAATGTCTTCTCCCATATTTGGCCACCAATATCCTCAAGTTATTAATTCCAACGTCTTGGCGATTCCTGGGTGCCCTCGATCATGGTGTATTTGAATTACTTCCTCTCTCAATCATATTACCGCAGGTACGTAAATCCTTCCCTTCCATGTTACCAAATTCTGTTCTTTTTCGTATTCAAATCCTTCTGTCTCCCTTCCTGCAGTAGGAGGAAAATGACTAGAGGAGCACGAAACGATCGCCAGAAATGGCGAACGAAGTGGAGCTTCCAAACTACCAGCAAACCAGGTCATTATTGACGAACGGCAGCTGAACCATGGAGGAAAGGGATACTGTTTATATGTATCTCTTTCAAGCCGAGATATTACAACAAGTATAAATGGCCAAAATAATCCACTATGGAGGAATACGTCGTGGGCACGACCGAGAAAGCAGATGTTAGTTTTGCGATCATGATGAACAAAGAGGCAGTGTATCACATCTACCCAGGCGATGAAATCCTACTCGAAGAAAACAACGCCGCATACAAGTAGAAAACACCCGTTATAAATGGAAGACATGTATACGTAGAAAAACTAAAATTGTGAAGATAGATCACTCTTCGTGACGCCAAAGAAAGACGAAGAGTTGTGTATCCCAACGATGGACATATGCAGGCCGTGTACAATCCAATCACTTTCGCAAGGAGCTGGCAACGAGTACACGTCAGTCACAACCAACTGGTTGGAGAACATGGGCATGGCTACAAAGAATACTGAAGGAGGAAATGCGAAATGAAGCTAGAAGCCGTACACCCACCTAGTTACATCGACATACAACGCAAATGCGAACCAGCAGGTGCGACACAACTAGTCAAACAGTGTTGCCACCAGGCGGATTCACAGGCTCGGACCTAAACGCCTGGGCTTTTTATTTCGATTGTTTAAACAGCCAGACTGCGGGCATTCGCATGCCCACAATCCATTCTTGGGCGCAGAGATAGCGCGCCGTACGGAAAAAGACATGAGAGATTCCAGGACGCTAGAAAAATGTAACCTTCAATCGCGAGGAGGCGAAATTCCACGTGAATGGATACATGCGGGAAAAAGTGCAAAGGAATGTTGGAGAGTATGCAGCAGACAAATCGTCCAACAGCATTACTTGGTTGCATTCAACATTACGGACGCACTCATCCAGCGCATTAGTGGGATAATCACGCGTAGCAGTGGAATATTCGACATGCTGCCAAACGCTACAGCATGCGAAGTGCTCACACAGACGCAAGAGCGAACGGAACACAGGAGCCACACTTGGCCAACGTAATAAATCAGTCGCAATAATGCTTTACACCCACTTGCGTGATCCCGCACCCACCTTGGAAAATGGAAATGCTGGAGGCATACGAAGGGATCCAAGGAAATTGCGGCGTGGTTACGCGACCATGGAAAAAAATATTCGAAACTATCGAGTACAAATCCAAAGCAACGGATGATGATCAACGCTACAACGAGTAAGTAAGGGGACGGATAATAGAGCGGGGAATTGGTCAGCGGCAAAGACAACAGAGCAAGCGAGAATTTGTGAAGCTGAAATAGCGGAACGAAAATGCTCTGCACAAAATGTCATCGCGTTCATAGCTGAGTTGGGAGACATTGAATATGGAGAAATGCAGAACGCGGAGTAAGGAGACAGGATGGACAGGCCAGTGAAACCGTTTAATAAACCCACACCCTTGATCATTGCGAGGATATTGAAGCAGAAGATGAAAGATTTTTCTTCTGTTGAATGACGAAATCGAGACAACGCAACCGAAAAAATCATTACTCGCAAACAGGTTCTCGAAAAGTCAGACTAATATCATCGAATTCAGGAGCATTGCAATTGCTCACAGGGTAACACGGAATTGCACTAGTCATGCATTTTTGTCAAGTCTCAATCCGGCATTGGGAAGATGAGTAGTGAATTGGAATGTTGGATGCAGGCAAGAGCATTGACGAGATCTGCAACCAGGAGCATCTACAACGATGGTACGATTCGCTGTGTTTGATCTGAAAAGAGTTGAGGGATGCGAACAGTATGATCAAAGTGACGACCACAATCGGTGTACAACCTTAGTGCAGACGCAGAATGCGACAGAACCATGAACACACAGGAGTAACCATGGCAGCAGGAACCGAGCCAGTCCCAAATAACAACGTTCACCAGCAATGGCATCAACAGTCTAAAGACCTCGATGGATGAGAGTGACTGTTCAATGCGTCATGATCACTTGTTACAACTGCGAATTGACACATTGAAGCGGGACTGCATAGGCAGCCACCAGAAGATAGAAGAAAGGTGGCGAAAAATGACGATGGAACTCGGCAAGGGAATACGTCAGGATCTGACGGAGGATGAAAAGAAAAGAGTGGCAGAAGGAGTGGCGTTTTCAGACCAACTTGGAATAAGTCGTTTTCATTCACAAGTTATGACATTGAAAAATATAGGATTCACATGTAAAATTACCTAGATTTATATGAATGTCGTTCAACTTGTACATTGTCTAAAGAAAGCACCAATAAGCGCAACCAAACAAAACTGACTACATGGTCAGCTCCATGATGGTAAGGCGGCATTTGGGACAATTCAACCGATGGAAACAGCCATTCAAAGAGATATGAAAACATGGGTTAAGAAAAACCGAGAACAGGAAGGATGAGACTGATTCGTGAAACTGAATCAAATGTCAGAGAAAAGATGCGTTGTGGTATTTAAAACACATGAATCCAGGTCACGTCTTGTCAGAGCAACAGGACAAAGACAAATGATTTAGGAGTGCATAGAACACAACTAAGATCCTTGCCAAAAACTTTGAGATCAAAGCATTAGTCAACTCGGGGATGTACAGCATCATGTGTGAATAAGCATTTATTGAACAAATAACATAAACACATGAAAGCTACCAAAACCCATCCAGTTTTTAATGCTGACGGAACACGAAATGCAGGTGGAGATCTAGAAGAAATGTGGAACTGAAACTTAAGGATAGGAGATCATTGAATCATTGGAATTGGGTGTCAGCATTAGAAAACAGATATGTTCCTGGACATGAGTTGGTTTGAAAATACCATAATCCGGAAATAAAACTGGAAGAACACAGATATTGACCTTTTCACGATGTCCGAGCATGTTGGAAACACTCAAATGTAAATGAACTGGAGAGGAAATAGAACAGAACAAATGGGAAGAAGGGGATTGTTTACTAGCTGTTCATATTGGACAAGAAGAATTACAATTACGAGCTTTCCAATCTAAAGCTATGGAAATCGCTTCACAGAACAAAGTAAAATGATCACTGGAGGAAATAGTACCATCCCATTATCTACCTCACCGGAAGGTATTCGAAAAAACTACCTTTGATGAACTACCGCCACGACGACCATGGGATCATGCAATCGAATTAATACCAGGATCTAATCCCTTAGATTGCAAAATTTACCCATTAAACCGAGAGGAACAAAAGGTGTTGAGAAGATTTCCTTACAGAAAACTTGGAAAGTGGACGGATAAGCCAAGCAAATCTCCAATGGCATCACCATTCTTCTTTGTCAAAAAGAAAGACGGATCTTTGAGACCAGTACAGGATTATCGAAAACTTAACGAATGACCATTAAAAATTGTTATCGCATTACCTTTAATATCAGAATTGATAGACAAATTAAGTTAATGCAATGATCTTTTCAAAAATGGATATTCGTATGGGATATAATAATATCGTATCAAAGATGGATGAATGGACAAGCAGCTTCGGACCAAACGGAGGACTCTTCAACCTTTAGTAATGTTCTTTTGTGTTACAAATTCACCCACCACTTTTCAAACTATGATGAATGATCTTTCTGGAGGAACTCGCTGAGGGTGGTGGTATTTACATGGAGACATATTAGTGTTCTCGCAATCAAAACGACAACATGAAAAACATGTGAAATTGAATCTTGGCAAAGTGGAGAAGAATCATTATCGCATTAACCTGAAAATGTTATTCGCATAAAGCAGAAATTGAATTTTTAGGATGATAATTACCAAGGATTCAGTACAAATGGATCCAGCAAAAGTAAAAGTGAAAAGATTGGCCTAAAACTAAGAATACACGAGAAGTACAACAATTCTGGATTTGTCACTTTTATCCGTATTTGTAAAGGATTGCAAAGAAGCAAAGCCTTAAGGAGTTAACAGGAAAGAAAGATTGGGAATGGGTCCTCGACAAGTAGAAACTATGAGGAAAAACTAAAGAGAGAATAGAGGAAGCGTATTGCAACCTGAGAAAATGGACAATTCCGAATTGAAACGGAGCATCAGATTTGCCACTAGATGATACTGTCTCAACAACAGAATGGAATATGGAGACCGGTTGCATTATTTCACAGCTTTAAATGAGCAGAAAGAGAATTATGAAATTATGATAAGGAGATGCTTGATCATGCACTCTATATGACATGGTCTCAATACTAAAAGGAGCAAAGAGATAATCGAGATCTACTGATCATCAAAATTTGACATACTTTTCGGAAACCACAAAACCTAAATCGTAGGACAGGCGATGCGTTTGGATTACAGGGAGTAAATTTTGTAAATAAAACATGCCGCAAGTCAAATTCCAAAGTGATCTGTTATCAAGAGAGCCAGGATAATGAGAAAGGAGAAAAAGATAAGAAGACGTAAATATTATAAAGGAAGATTGTTTATACGATGGGATAGAAGTGAAATAGGATTAAAAAAACTGAAAAAAAGACATTAAAAAAGTAAATAAAAAGACAATGGATGAACAGGTAGAAAGAGGATTAAAGAAAAAAGA
>JAENRT010000391.1:0-42370 GCA_032173475.1 Amanita phalloides
TAAACTCAGATTTGCTCAAATTCATTGAACAAGAATGCTCAATTGTGAAGTGCAGAATTAAATTACTGTCCATCACATTTTTTCAACATGACTTAGTTTTCTGATAACATTCTGGAATGATGCTTGCATTCAACAGAGACCATTGATCTTACCTTAGGCAGATTGCTCAAGTAAACAATAACCCCCTTCTGAACATGAATTCAGCTGATCTCTCTCAAATGGCATTTCTCCAGAGAAAGAATTGCTTGTTGATATGATAATGCAGATGGGACCTGATATAGTTGGAAAGGTTCCTCCCACAGGGAATAGACGGAAATATTTTTGATAACAAGCAGAAAACCCACTTACTGAAGAGGTACCACAGGAAGAAATCTTAAGAATCCATTGAAATGATCGGAGAAAGGGCATGGGTATTTCATATTATTAAAGTCTACCATGGCTAGAGGATGAGACATTGAGCACATTGGATTGCCAGCCAGACAAGCTATATTAGAGCTGGGAGGCCTCCCACTTAGCCATTGAATCAAGTGGATCATCACATTCATGGCTGATGTAGCATTGAAATATTCTGGACTTATTTTCCAAGTACAAGCACAAACTATGTCTGATCCTGAAAGTCAAGGGAGCATCAGAATATGGAATTCTACATATGGCGACATGAGGAGAATTCTATGCAAGAATTTGAGATGGGCACCAGAATACAGACCCCAAGGCCTCTTGCAGCTCAGAATGTATGTACTCTTAAAGACCCTTGCATTTCATCCACCATGTCAATGTGCCAGAACAATTATTCAAGAATCTGCTAAAGAATTATATGCAGATGACATTCAGGCAGAAGCAATAATTTGGATTTCCATTATCAGCAACATATTGGATAACCAAATTTTGTTCTTGAATGAAGAGGCTAATGGGATGAGTTAACGTTCAAAGCAGCATGCAGGTCTTGGTTGCATTTTCTCAGTCAAAGAAGGTAGTGATGGACGAGCTATACTCCATGCACACTTGTGCATTCCTGGAACATGAACCAGTTAACAAATCAGATGGAGGACCAATTTACCAGGAGGTGAAGCATTATTGGCCTTGTTTCAGTACATGTTGTGGGGATATGGTGAGCTATGTTTTTGTAGATGCTTGTCCCACCACATTTAGAGCAATGAGAACTTGGATCAAAAGTTGAAAATCACAAAAATCTTACTATTGATGATGAAAAATATCAAATTGCACATGTCTTTACTGTGTTGGCAATTGATGAATTAGAGCAGCTGCTTTATGGAGCAGCAGACCAAGGAAGGCAAAATTTGGATCAAACAATCCACATGTGCCTGGCTTATCATGGCCAATTTGGCATTCACATACAGTAAGCAGGAAAGTGGATGATGCAGAGGAAACTGCAGTTGGATGTGTTAAAGGCACCATAAGCAAAACTTGACCAGACCATCCAGAATACACTGGACCATCATGGCCAATTTGGCATGCAATACAGGGTCAGGAAAGTGGGATGATGCAGAGGAACTGAGTTGAGCATTGAAGGCAATGGAAAACAACTTGGACCAGGCCATCAGATACACTTCGCATCATAGACTAATTTGGCATGCACTACTGGACAGGGAAAGTGGGATGATGCAGAGACATAGCAGTGGATGTATGTGAGCGCAAAACAAAAACTTGGACCAACCATCTGCATGTGCTGGTTATCATGGCCAATTTGCATGCACATACAGGAATTGCAAGGAAAGTGCGGATGCAGAGAGGAACTGCAGTTGGATGTGTTGAAGGCCACGCAAAACAAAAAACTGGATCAGACATTCCAGATACACTGAGCATTCATGTCCAATTTGGCATCCACATACAGAAATCAGGGAAAGTGGGATGACACAGAGGAACTGGAGTTGGATGTGTTCATCAGCAAACTTGGGGGGTCTCTACATAGTACTACTGTGGCTACTATAGTACTACATAGGGTCCATAGTGGTCCATAGTGGCCATAGTGGCCATAGGGCTGGTAGAAAAGATATACATGCTGTGTAGTCCTATGGTAGCACTATGCGTAGACTTACAGCAGTACTACAGCCACATACTCTTCATATTATTGTCATCAGTTATACTATATTTCATATTATGTACATTCATCATTATATATTATATAAAGTAAATTAATAATACATATCATAAATAACTTGCACATTGGTCAGGAATTGAACTCACAACCTTAGAGCACCAGCTTGTTGCCATAAACCAATTACACCAAACTGCCATTGTCATCTTGGCTACAAAAAACACTTATGATCCTTATATCCTCTGGAATGATTAGTCTTGAAAACCAACTTCACCCAACTAAATCCTAAAATTCCGAGCCAGATTCTACAAATCCAGGCTTGTGTAAGTGACAATAGTTGCTAGTACAGACGAAGGCGCACAACTTTTGTCTCTGGTAGGAACTATTCCAACCAGTGGTTTCCTAAGTTATTCGTGTTTTTAGCCATTTGCAAACAGCTGCAGTTCTTCCTGGTAGGCATAAGGAGTGCTGGCATGAACACTGATGAATTCGCCATTGGCTTGGTAATTTTAGTCTATATGTCACTGCGTCCTAGAACTTTTCTATAGAGCAACAGTCCTTCCCATTTAGGGGCGAGTTTTCATGTTTCATATGGTATCCAGAGAGTCCCTGGAATCTAACCATACTTTGTCACCTTACTTTTGAAGGCGGTTTAGAGTGGTGCATAGGTGCATTGTTCATTTTAACCATGCTAGTTCATGTGCCAGCTAGCACTCTTCTCTATTTGTGTAGCTGCTTTCAGATGTGGCATCTGCAGTGGGCACATTGGTGCACTTTACTACTTCTGGTGGCGCTACAGGGTCTGTTCCATACATAAGGTGAAACATGTTTGTTTCAAGCTCTTGATGGGTGTTTGATTATGTGCAAAATTTGGTGAGGGTAGAATTCTGCCCCAGTGGCTATTCATAGGGCAGAATATGTGGAGATAGATTTCAAGTTCCTGATTTAGGGCATTCGACGCCATCAGTCTGTGGATGAAATTGCTTGCTCATTGCAATGCTTGATCTTTGAGCGCACTTGTTATCTGTTACAACCATGGAACATTTTTTATTTTCTTATGTCAGCACCTTCCTTTCCTGACTACCTATGCATCCCACTTCCATCTCTATGATTAGCAATGTCAACTCTCACATAAGCATGACCCTTTTACTTATGCCATATGCTTACCATTGTTTTTTTCTATGGACTCACTATGATATCACTAATGACCATTATGATCTCATAGCTATGATATCATTCTCTAACATGTTCATTACTTTTACAGACAGTAGGGTTCATGTATAAATAGAGAGTTGTCTTAGGTTAACCTTAAGTTGACTTAGCTTGTAATACACAAGTTACACTCTGGGAACTCCTAGTCTTGGTGAGATTGTCAAAGTTGTTCGTTCTGCTCTCATCTGCCTCACTTGTCTCAAGCCTGAGTTCTCCTTCAGACTTAGGCTGTCTACTCAATGTGTTTCGCCAGACTCAACATTGTATTGTCTCAGGACAATCCTTGTGCATAATGTCATTGATTAGATTGGAAGACTCATCATCATAACAATTACAGTTCAAATCTCCTCACAAGATCAGCTCGTAATCCATGCTCTTGTTGGCACATCTTCAACTTCCAGCCTAGTCTTGGTACCAGAGCCGCTTTAAAGCTCCTTGGAACCACCAGAGCGAGCTCCACCACCCAATCAAAAGCTACTTAGAGCGGATCAGCAGGAAAACTACATTCTTTGATGCGACTTCAGATCTACAAGGATACCTGCGATCAGATCTGGAAATATAAATCAGACGCATTCCTTCATTGCACCCAGTAACTTCTGGACCACCACAAAAGAGATCGCCCACCAACGGATCTCATAAATTCCAGAACCATTACTACCTCCAAAGGAGTAGAAGTCGTTATTACAGATCTAATCGCATTGGAACCTATTTCTCTGAAGGACAAGAAACATATTTAGAGGATGAACTTCCTAGCGACCCTACTACGTACCTGAGGATCAACAACATCCTGAGGCACCTCAGGACGAATACTGCTGCGAGATATTTCCTGCAGAAAGGGGAAATTGCCATGCACCCAGTGACTCAGATCAGACTCGGTCTGACAACAGAGCAGATCTAGAAGCAATCCAGTGACCTATTTGAGACTGCCCATTTAAATCGTTTCAACACGACTCAGAAACCATACAACCTAGTCCTTTACAGTTCATATCCTCATTAGGAAACACACCAAAACCCCTTCTATCTTTAGACCTTGCACAGCTGATCATTCCACCATTGCCAAAACAGGAACTGCCACACGAACCGCCAAAAGAACCAACTCCACCACCAGCATCTCCATCAGAACCACCACCCACACCACCTACACCCAGTACGCCAGACGTAGACATGGCTGATGCACAAGCAGACAACAATCACAGCATCAAGGGTCCTATGCCCACTAAATTCGAAGGCAATCGAAAATTAGCCGAGCTATTTATAAACGATTGCGAAATGTTCTTTTTTCTAAACACTGATTACAACACTGATCAGAAAAAAAATCATCTTCGCATTCATGAATATAACAGGCAATGCAGCTCAGTGGAAGCTCGCTAAAATTGAGGACCTTAATGAACAACCTGACTGGGGAACATGGGCTGCTTTCAAAGAAGCATTCCTATCCAATTGGAAACAAGTGGACAGCCCTGGGAGAGCAATGACAGAGTTATACAAAATCATGTGAATGCGGAAGAAGATGCCTATTTTAGTGTATATGGATAAGTTCAAAGAACTGATCAAGAAGTCTAAAATTAGAGAAGAAGCCACCATCACACCTCTATTCTCAGAAGGACTCCCCCCTGAATGCGTCCATCAGATCTTGATGCAGAACCCTGCAAATCTACAGGGATGGTATGACACAGCCCAACGCTATGCAAACACCAAAAGCAGGCTAGGTGTTTTAGCTGGACTATCTACAGCAGGGAATGGAAGACCTTTGCCCAGACACAGAGATCCAGACGCCATGGATGTTGATGCTGTCATTATTGCTGCTCTTTCAAAAGAGGAAAGAGAACAACACATCAAAGAAGGATTGTGTTTCATATGTCACAAAGGGGGTCATCAATTGTCAAAATGCCCCATGAGGAAGCCACACAAAGGGAACTGAAAGGAATGATTTAAGAAAGGAGTAAAGGGAGTCACGACCCCGCTGTCACATCAGAGCCACCTCCACAGAACTGGAGGGTGACGAGGCTGAGGGGAACGAAGAAGAGTTAGAAGACACCAATGAGGACACCACAATGATGGCCATCAGAGTCTTGATGGCACATTTGTCTCCAGAAGATTGTCTCAATCTGCTAGCTGAACAGGAATTTTAACCAAGGGTCACACAACAGTGGATGTTGATCCTATTCCCTTGGATTCTATCTATATTTGCGGTGTAACAGTAAAATCTTTGACCAATAAGAAGATTTCCATCCCTATATCCATCAAGTCTGATAAACCCACTGAAACTGCCTTGGTTGACTGCAGAGCAGAAGGCCTGTTCATTAATGCATCCATTGCCCATAAATGGAAGCGTGTACCACTCAGACAATCCATCAAAGTCAGGAACATTGATGGATCAGAAAACAAAGCAGGAGAGATCACAGAAAGGTGTCTGGTCACCTTCAACATAAACAACAAAGTAATGACGCACTGGTTCTGGGTAACATCATTAGGAGATCAGAACCTTATCTTGGGGCTGCCTTGGCTCGAGGAGCATAACCCAATAATAGATTGGCGTGAGAAAACTCTGGAATTCCATAATTCCGAAAAAGACAGTATCTGCACACAAATATGGAGTCTTTGGGTCAAGATGGATCTAGAAGATGTGGCAGAATACAACGACACTCTAGTCAAACAGTACACGATGTCACACAGTGGGACTGTTGCCCAGACAGAGGTCAGCTCGCTGTATGTGGCTGAGGAATCAATTTTGGAAGTAGCAATCCGCAAATTCACCCCAGCACAACAGATGGAGCATTGCTATAAAGGTTTGGCAGTACCAAGCTCTGCTGAGGACGTAAAGGTACCTCTTGAGTATTCAGAATGGAATTCTGTATTCGAAAAAGAAGCCTCAGAACGTTTTCCCAAGACAAGACCATGGGATCACACCATTGAAATAAAAGAAGGATTCATCCCTCACAAATCAAAGATTTACAATCTGTCCCCATTGGAACAAAATTCACTAGACGAATGGATTAAAGAACAACTTGCAAAAGGATATATCAAATAATCAAAATTGCCACAAGCATCACCCTTCTTCTTTGTTCCTAAAAAGGATGGTAAAGCCCTGAGACCATGTCAAGATTATCAGTACCTAAATGAATGGACTAAACCAAATTCATATCCTTTACCCCTGATCTCCGATCTCATGATCAAGCTTAAAGGAGCACACTACTTTACGAAGCTCGATCTCAGATGGGGATACAACAATGTTCAGATCAAAGAAGGTGATGAATGGAAAGCTGCTTTTATCACCAACAGAGGATTGTTTGAACCAACAGTGATGTTCTTTGGACTCCGAAACTCGCCAGCAACGTTTCAAGCAATGATGAACAATTATTTCAGAGACATGATTGACAAAGGATGGTTGGTCATCTATATGGATGACATCCTGATTTGTGCAAGCACAAAAGAAGAACTCGAGTCACAAACTAAACACGTTCTGGAATGCTTACAACACCACAATCTTTTTCTAAAATTGGAAAAATGTAAATTTGCTCAGGAAGAAGTGGAATTCCTTGGCATGATTGTATCCCACAATACAGTCAAAATGGATCTGATCAAATTAGCTGGAATTAGGGATTGGCCCATTCCTACTACAGTTAAGCAAGTACGCTCATTTTTAGGTTTTCGCAATTATTATCACTGCTTTATTGCTCATTTTGCACACCTCGCAAAACCCTTGCACGATTTAACAAAAAAGAACAAAATTTGGGACTGGTCAGCAGAATGCCAAGTGTCATTCGACCTCCTAAAAGAACAATTTATGACTGCCCCTGTCTTAGCCATGCCAGATGCAACCAAACCATTTATTTTGGAAACTGACACTTCCAAATGGGCTATAGGTGCTACCCTACTCCAAGCAGATAGCAATGGACAATTACACCCATGTGGATACCTCTCTCATGCGTTAACTCCAACAGAACGCAATTGGCAAATCTATGACAGAGAACTCTACACTATTATTCGTGCACTCAAAGAATGGAGATACCTCCTCCTTGGAGCACCCCATACCATTATTGTTTGATGCAATCATAAAAACTTAACCTATTACTGCGCTCCCCAATGCATGACAGCAAGACAAGCCCATTGGTGGAATAATCTATCAAGATATAATCTCAAACTAATACATGTACCTGGTGCAAAACTGACACAAGCGACGCCCTATCCCGCCACCCTGATCATGCTGCAGGAGAAGAAGACAACAAGAAAGTCATTATGCTTTCAGAAACTATGTTCATCCAATTGCTCTCACTAGATCTTCGTGAAAGGATTATTAATAGCAATGACACTGACATGTTTGTTAACAACATCAAACAGTGCCTTGCCAAAAATACCCGCCTCCATTTAGAAGCAATATCTCCGACTGGAAATTTGAAGGAGATCTATTATTATACAAAGGCATCACCTATGTGCCTGATGATCTCGATCTTCGACATGACATCATCAAAGAATACCATGAATTGCCAAGTGCAGGACACCCTGGCTTCTTTAAAATGCTCACTCTATTAAAAGCACGGTATTGGTGGCCTGGAATGACAGTGTTATTAAAGAAATATACAGACAGCTGTGGCACATGCCAACAGATGAAACCGAATACTCATCCTACTGCCACACCTTTGACACCTATCATTTCCCATGCCCAACAACCTTTTCAACAGATAACTATGGATTTCATCACCAACTTGCCCCTTTCAGATGGTTATGATTCTATTCTTGTCATGGTCAATCATGGCCTTACAAAGGGGGTAGTTCTATCACCTTGCCATAAAACAATTACCACCAAACAAACAGCGACACTATACATCAAAGAAGTATTCAAATGCTTTGGCCTCCCTGACGTCATGATCTCAGATCGTGGACTGCAATTTGCAGCAAAAGTCTTTAAGGAGATAACAAGTGTGCTCAAGATCAAGCATCACATGAGCACATCATTTCACCCACAGACTGATGGACAGTCTGAACACCTAAATCAGGAACTCGAAATCTATCTCCGAATATTCTGCACCTATGATGTAGCCAATTGGAGCAGAATTCTACCCATTGCTGAATTTGCACATAATCAACACACCCATCAAGAGCTGAAACAAATGCCATTTCACCTTATGTATGGAACAGACCCAGTAGCACTACCAGAAGTAGTAAAACGCACCAATGCACCTGCTGCAGATGCACATCTGAAACAGCTACACAAAGCAAGAGAAGAAGTGCTAGCTGCACACGAACTAGCACATCTAAAAATGACACAACACACTATGTGCCACTCTAAGCCCTTCAAAGAAGGTGACAAAGTATGGTTAGATTCCAGAAATCTCCAGATACCATATGAAACACGAAAACTCGCCCCTAAACAGGAAGGACCATTCTCTATAGAAAAAGTTCTAGGACCAGTGACATACAGACTAAAATTAACAAGCCAATGGCAAATTCATCCAGTGTTTCATGCAGCACTCCTTATGCCCTACAAGGAAACCAATGCACATGGACCAAATGAAATGAGACCACCACCTGACCTCATCAATGGACAAGAAGAGTATGAAGTTGAAGTGATCATCACGCATCACAAGAAAGGAAACTTGTATCAATATCTCATCAAATGGAAAGGTTATGACACGTCACATAACACTTGGAAACCTGAACGCAACTTGACAAATGCGGAAGAACTTCTAGAGACATATAAAAGCAGAAGACGACTCCATTAGCCCCAGCAATCTTTGCATCACTAAACAAACCAAAACTATATGTCTTCTCGCTCCTCCTCGCCCATTGCACATATCTACTCTACCTACCATGCAGTCAATGAGCAAGGACAATCCCTTAACCCTTTCATCGCTAGGCTCAACGCTACACCCCCCAGGCTTATTGATCCATGCGATGACACCCCTTCCGACTTCAACCCTAATGACATCATGCCAGAGTCACATATCCCACAAACCAATGACCCTCGTAGTCCCACTATGCCAACGCCCACCTCGACCACCACTGCCCAAATCTCCTCCTCACCCATGTGAGAAGATGTACCAGCAGGAGCTACGAGATCAGATCTTAGTCATGTGGTACCTGAGAGTAATCAGGGACACATTCCATTCAGACACCTGATGGATACCAAGATGGCACCCAAAAACAGTCCAAACAGATGCAGGCCAAGCTACCAGCAGTGCCAGAATGAATATTTTACATCAAGAACAGAAGCTAGAGGTCCACAAACCATTCCAACTGAGAACTCATGGATTTCAGAGCTTTATCTCTTGTTCTACCTATCCACAAATACTTGGTCAAATTAGGAGAACCTGCGCTTTCGCCCAGATCAAATTGGATCAAGCAATCATTGTTTGTCTTGCACAAGTCTGGAGAATACTTTCCAGCGAACCACACGCCATTGCCATCAGACAGATTGCCATCAAGTATACAAACTTCGACTGCACTCACCTTGTCAAAACTTTCATCAACATCAACCACCTAGTGTGGGAACTCACCGAGTCTATCCAGATCAATCTCGATCAGCTTGCCCTGGATCTCCTCCACTGCCTATTAATAACTGACATTGAATGATACATCATTGGCACCATCAAGCTCGTCCAAGCTAACCATATACGCATCCTCCCTCAAATCAATGATGTCAGGAACTTGATCAAGATCAATTCCTGGTTCAACCCTATTTACTGTGTTCCTAACTGACATGAGATCATTGACATCTCAGACGAAATTCAGGATCAGATTGGCGACATCCTTGGACAAATTGAAGAAGCAAAAAACAAGACCCTGGCCATGTCCAGTTTAGTCAATGACAAATTCCCACCAAGACCGATTGCCACGCCGCGCACTATCCTCAATGGAGATGAAACACAAGTAGTAGTTCAGACTCTCACTGAACTTGACTCTACTGTGCCACTTATGATGAGGACACCTCTCGCAATGAGACAACCAGAAGGATCCACATCCTCTGCTATACCCATCAATCCTCCAATCGTTTTCACATCAGTCAACCCTACTACTCTGCCAAGACAGAGAGGAAATGTRCACYCCTGCAATGCCACAGGCACCATGAAAACAACCACGCTGCCCTCAATGCATGATCTGTAACTCTCAAGGACACTTGACATCACAGCACGTCCCTAGCTGAGTAATCCTCCCTAGACCCATCAGCAATCGAACCGTTGATGCCGGATCAACCCCTGGACCATCAACATGCCTTGAACATCAGCAACTGCCTTGCCCTTTGCACCCACCTCCTACTCGCCCATGCACAACCCGCCAAATGCGCCAAGGTTATCAGCAGGGAACCCACCCTGGAACAGTTACCTTTGATAATGACGATGAACACCATGCTTGGTTTAATAACTGAAATCGCCCAGACAGCAATGACGAAGAATTCCGCCTCGGAAAGCCAGCCTGGTGGACCAAAACCGAATTTAATAATGTCAAGTAAGCCCTCAACTTTGTTCTCATTTTGTATTATATCGAATTAGTACTTGTGGACAAGTTCTCTAAAGGAGAGCTAGTGTTACAACCCATGCGAACATTTTTATTTTCTTATGTCAGCACCTTCCTTTCCTGACTACCTATGCATCACCACTTCATCTCTATGATTATGCAATGTCACCACTCACATAAGCATGACCCTTTTACCTATGCCATATGCTTACCATTGTTTCATTCCTATGACGTCACTATGATATCACTAATGATGCATTATGATCTCATAGCTATGATATCATTCTCTAACATGTTCATTACCTTTTACAGACAGTAGGTTCATGTATAAATATGAGAGTTTGTCTTAGGTCGAACCTTAAGTTTGACTTAGCTTGTAATACACAAGTTACATCTCTGGGAACTCCTAGTTCTGGTGAGATTGTCAAAGTTGTTGTTCAAGTGCTCTCATCTGCCTCACTTGTCTCAAGCCTGAGTCTCCTTCAGACTTAGTGCTGTCTACTCAATTGTGTTTCGCCAGACTCTACATTGTTATTGTCTCAGACAATCCTTGTGGCATAATGTCATTGATTAGATTGGACAACGACTCATCATCATAACAATTTGACAGTCTCAAAGTCTCCTTCATCAAGATCACCTTTAATCTCATCTTTGTTGTCATCTTCATCTTCATAGTCTTGGTAGCCAAGGCCCTTGAACCTCTGCTGGCCCACCACAACCCTTGCTCTCCTCATAGCACTGACACCACCAACCTTTTCAACACTTGACCAGAGCTTAAACATTGCATCTGGCCCCTCCCAAGTTGTAAGGCTTTCCACCATTTCCATCAATGACTTCTCCATCAGCTCAGGCAGAATCCGGTGGCTCGCATTCCGCCCATCATGACCAAAGCTGTTCTCAGCAATGTTAATGATAACTTCAGGTGATATCTGAGAAGGTGTTCATATGTATGATGAACAGAGGAGGTCAAGTGTGACATGACCAGGGTCTGCAAGTTGGCCCTTTATCTTTGTCTGAGATGGCCTTATCCAAACTTTGAATCCATCTTTGGAAGAGGAATCAGAACCCGTTTCTCGAAGGACAAGCATCCCCTGTTAAGAGTTTTACTTCATTTACCTGTCTCTAAAGGTTGAACTGCTATACTAACCTTGCAACCACCAAGCCTAAACTGGATGGCCATTGGTATCTTGTCTAGACTATATCACTCTCTAATTTCAGACAGCAAATGGAAATTAATAAATTTCCGTAGTAATATAACAATGATACTCGCATATATCATCTTCATGAAGAATATTCTCAGGTGAGATCTGAGGGCCTGGAACTGAGTTTGAGAAACCAAGAGAGAATCGGGCAGCCCATTTTGATAACGGCTACAGCCGTTACAGATAATGGCTAAGGATGTCACCGTAAAAGTCAGACTCACCTGTTTTTTATTTGACTCAAGTGGATTAAACCACTCGACAAAATCTTCGAGGGAAAAACCACCTGTCTTTTCTATGGAGCCATTGACCAACATCATTTCATTCACTTTTAGGAGAAAGACATTGTCATCTTTAGCATAACATGCTTGAAAGACATGTCCCCATAAAACAAATCGTTGTTTGAAAAAGGTGATAAGCTGATTGTGTTGGCTGTAGAATATTGAAGGCGGGATTTTGATTCTGATAAAGCATTTTGAGCCAAATCTCCTCGTAAAGCGACAAGATGATCCCAAAGATCCACGCTCGAGATGTATCTTATATCCGTCACATTCATTTTTTGTTATTCTCCCCCGGAACGCAACCCTTCCTCCGTACCACCCAGGATAATCAGGATGGCTACCCAGACCGGCGTAAAAATCCTTCGCGAGAGCCTCCTCTTCTTTATCAAGTTCTTCCCAAGGTGACTGAAGACTACGCATCAATATCAACTCAAGACATGGAAATGAAGAACACTCGCGTTCGCAGCCAACTCTTGCACAAACATCTGTTCCATCATAGACGGCGACGCGCTTGTATGGCCCTTGATCAGCTTTGCAAGGGCCTCGCCGTTGGCCTGTGTATTTGGTCCTTGCATATTCTGAAGCATGGTGGTATTTAACGAAGCGTAATCGAGTTGACCGGTACTGATAAGGTGTGCTAAGGTGTATTGCACACCGTATGAAAGCTTATTGATCTTGTCAAGGATTGAGGGGTAGAATGCCTGACGCCTACATGTGAGTCTTCGTCACAACGCGATAGGAATGGTAAATACAATAACGTGATGCCTTGTCTGCGAATCGTCTCGTCGAGGTAACTTTCTCGCAGAAATCACACTGTCGTCGTGCTTTCGTTTACCGAGTGACGCGGGAGTGTCCATTCCGGGTGACATAGTACTGCAAAACCTGGGCATTAGAAAACACGCGGAAAACGCAGAGAAAAAATGGAATGGGGTCAGTTTTCCGTTCTTGACGAGGGTCCCACGTCGGTTCCTGCAGGTACCTGACGCGCTACACCTCGCCTATGGGCATCGAGCTCAGGCTCTCTCCCTTTCGTAGATCTCTCATCGTTTGCATTGGATTGTGGGACGGGATGTAGCTTGTTACCGTGATGACTCACCGTTATCTCCGAGCAACCGACGCGCGAGCTTGATGACAGTGGAAGAAACTGTTTTTGGGCGCTAAACAGTGCACAGCCACATCACCGTCTTTCTGGTACACGCATGCAAACTTGAACTTGAACAGCTTCCGACGTCTGTGGAAGCAAGGAGCAAAATTCGCGCATAAACCCTGTGTGCCACCTCCCAACCCGAATACTTCCGACGTCCGAGGGCGTCACAGACTCACAATCAATATCTGTACGTTTCGAGCAACGGCCAGCGCTAACAGTTGACTCTTAGGGTCTGGACCTCGGACACCACCACTACGCAAAACAGCTGCTGTTTGTCGCTGGAATGACTCGAACGTGGAACTCCGGGCTTGTCGCACTCTGGGGCGACCCGCTATTAATGGTATTCGTCCTCGCGCGCCAAGTCGAACGAAAGCACAAATTTGGCATGCTGGGGGCTAGAAGCTTGTCCGTAGTTGATCCATGATCAGCGCAGCCCGCGGTTACAATTAAGCGCCCTGCCCACGATGCGGTCGGTGATCTACTAACAAGCTTTCGCGTGGAGCCTCGATTACGGCGATTTTCACTCTCATCGCCCCTCGACGCGTGGCATGCCAAGTCGGATACTGTTGGTGCATACCTAATGTGACAAACCGGCAGCGAGCTTGAGCACCGGCACAAGTCTGTTCCCGATCACAAAAGCGTGGCGTAAGTAGCACATGAAAATGGAACAAACCCCTTGTCTAATGAATGAAACGTCAGAAAACTTACCGCTCATGCGTGTATGCTGAACGTCCAAGGATATCATAAAAGGCGCCCGGGCTTAACCAAGTTCCGAACTCCACGTTAGATGTGCAGTGAAGAACAGGTATTGCACAGAATACAGGACCCCCGATCCCGTGCACATTAAATTAATGGAGAGGGTGCCTTTATCCATACAATTCCATATTCCGTTATCTGCGCATTGCATACGATAACGGTAATGATTCTCGACGCCACACCATGCCCATCAGATACTCTTGATGGAGAGGGATCTCCTGTCTCCAAATTCCATCCTCATGCTACAGCAGAAATAATTATGACCTCAATATCACGCCCGCGTCACTCCAATATGGACTGGCCTCCTTCCAAACCCCCCAAAACAATTTGGAATTAAAAAAACAGGGGCGCCTCCGACACCATCTTATCCGGTGAAACACCAAAATACCGTCTGCGGGCACTTTTTCCTGCGGAATGTGTGCTTGTGCGTGTGTGTATGCATTTTTGGAAGCTAAGCACCGCAGCGACACCGCAGTGCCGGGTCTCCACGGTCGCTCGGTCGTTTCGTTGTTATCTTGTTATGCTCTTCCGCCAAGACCGAGAAAGGGGGATACAGAATCCGAGATGGCAATCGATATAAGAATAGCATACTTATACTTGGAGAAGCTGGCACTGGCGGGCCGGGTTGGGCTGCGCATGACCAGCTGACCACCGCTTGACGATACGGGCCCCCTGAAGGACAGTCCAGTCCCAAGGGCGGATCAAGGGGTTTAGCTTTGGCCAACCTCTTACCGACCCCCATACGGCAAGGCGGCCGCCTCGGCGTTGGCGGTGTAATTTCCTTCACCTCGCAACATGTACACAGCCAAAAGTACAGATGACAAGCTATAAATACAAGGTGACAAGCTAGATTTTGACAGGTAAGGTGACGACTGACAGCTTAGTGCAACTCCTCGGCTCGGATGCTTTAAGAGCAGGAATGTACGTTGTTTTTATACCGTTATTACCGTTATTACCGTTATTAACGTGTTTACTTGGGACAGCATAAGAAGAGTCCGTATGGGTTCAGTTGCGGGGAGGTGCGCCATCGTATGATTGAGATGAAACGCGCTGGCAGTGCAGCGCTGGGTATCACGGCGTGGGCTTGGCGCTCCCGCGGCATTTGGTGTGCGGGCAAGACTGGGCAAGCATGGGTTTAGGAGGCGCGTTCTGACTTGTTCAATATCAAACGGTTTGATTCTGACTACATCTTGTTGGTGGTATATAGTATCGTACTTGATACATATGAAACGAAGGCATAGAAACACAAGTAACACAACATTAATTCACACCCTTTTGCCCAACTATGTACACGACCGGAAAAAGACCCAGCAACCCAAAAAAGTATGACGCTTTGAGCAGTGGTAAGATACAGGGAGCTCTAGACGAAAGCGCAATGCACGCTTCCGGTCCAAGTCCTCAGAGCATCACCTCTGCGCCTTCGTCGACACCACCTTCGCCACAACACCCCTCGTCCTCATCCAAACACCACTCCTTCTCTTCCTCTTCCTCCTCCTCCTCCCCTTGTCCTTCCCGTTGTCGTCGAGCAACACCAACCAAGCCCAAGTCCCGACAATACCCAACCCACCGCTTGAGAGCATAGGACTGAAACTGCAGCTGCTTTTGCCAAAAGAGTGAGCCCTCGGACCCTGCGCATCCTTCGCCATGCTCGGCAATAACAACCACCTCGAGGCGTCTCAAGTGGCCAAAAAAGGGCGCAATATCCTTATCCTCCTCCTCCTCTTCAGCCGACAGTGGCAACGACGGCGACGACGACGAAAGGGCGTTCCGACACACCCGCACGCTCAAAAAGTCCTCCAAGGCCTGAGCCACCTCGCATACATCCATCTCAAAACACTCGAGCGACAGCGTATGCACCGGCGCGCTCGCAACATTCGCAAGCGTCTCCTGCAGTGCGTGAATCGGGAAGAACGGGGACAGGCGGAGAGTTTTGAGGTTCCCGAACAGCTCGTTGCAGGCGGTGGGACGGGCGGCGTGTGTACGCAGGGAACCCGGAATGGGAGGAGAAGGTGGAGCCAAGCGTGACCCTGACCCTGAGCTCGTCATCTCCGACTCGAGTGGAAGCGAGAAGGGATAGGCGGGTGATAGTGTATGCGTGAAGGACGGTGATGCGAGGGAGAGGGATGATGATGATGGCGTGGAGGGTGTGGTTGGAGGTAAGGGCGTAGCGAGGACGAGTTCGGATACGGACTGGCCAGCGACTTTGAGGATCCGCTGCACGGCAGAGGCGTTGCGGTCTTCGGACTCGTCGTAGCACCCACCGAGCTCGAGGTGCTCTATCTGGCATGCGACGCGGGGTCCGATTTCGTCCCATTGAGGATCGCCGAGGTGTATGTCTTTCATGCTGAGCTTTTTTAGGGAAGGGAGGAGGAGGAGAGAAGGAAGGTTGAGCTGTGTGCTAAAAAGCGGGTGTGGGGGGATGTCGTAATCGTTGATGACGCGATGAATGAAGGGGTATGAGTTGGTGAGGTCGGGAGAGTGCAGAATTGAGCGTGATATGCGTTCGAGAGAGAGGGTGTGTAGGTTGGGAAGGGAAGCCGCGATATGGACTACGAGCCTCTCGCTCCTGTCATACATAGATGTAAATAGTTGACGCGAAAATAGAGTAGGGGGAACATACACAGGTCCGTCCTCATCCTGCAGACAGTTTGAGATGGCGAGGACTTTGAGGTGTGGGAGATGGGCAAAGACGGGCAGAATGGCCTTGTCCATTGATCCGGCCATTCGGAGGACGAGGGATTCAAGGCGGGAACAGCAAGCGAGGAGAGACGCGACGGATTGTGCTTGATCCAAAAGGTCTGATCTTTGGGAATCAAGCAAGCACAAATCAAGGTGCTGAATATGGCGTCTGTAGTTCTTGGGTACAGAGTCGATGAAGCGCCGAATGGCATCATAAGAGTGCAAACGGACGGTCTGTAAGACGGTCAGAGAGGTAGTAGGGAGATAAAAGGGACGAGCGGACGTGGAAGAGGGCAGGGACGGCAGTTTGGTAAGTGGCCGAGTCAACACTTGCAAGAGAGGCAACGTCTGGATAAGGAAGATTATCGAGAACGGCGAATTTCATTTCAGTTGGAAGGGAGAGCCAGGAAGGAGGCATTGCGGGGATTGCGACGGTGGAGAGAGGGAAGCAGGGCGCGATATATAACGAAGGAAGCGAGGCGACGAGGACGGAGTTGGAGCTTTAGCTTTTGACGCCCCGCACATGCAGCCAACGCCTTTGCGGGCGATCTTCGGTGGCATGACTTCATCTTGTCCGCTCTGCCCGGACGATGACACCCCCACCGGCCGCTTTATCGCCCTTTGCTGTCCTTGATAGCTGCAGTGCTCAGCTTCAGGTGCAACCTGTTTCCGGTCTCCAGATCAGTTGCCGTGGGGCTTCGCTCTGAAACCCTTTATCGCGTTTCGGCGCAATAATATATCATTCACTTATCACAACTGTCCAACACCCGGGCATCATTCGTAAGAATAGCCTCGCTGAATGATGACTACATCCAACGCTGTACTCATTCAATCTAGCCAACCACTCAACATCCAGACAAATGCCCTACAGTTAGACAAATCATTCCGTACAAAACGAGAACCCACAGCGAGACTCGCAATTACCAGATTCAAGTCACCACTCCGCCCGTCATCATCACCTTGATACTCTTCTCCTGAAACACAACAGGTAGACGGTTGACTGTTTACAGCGCTGAAACGGACTCGGATGTGGCGTGTCCTTTCCCGCATCTGTAGCAGCCACAGCTATTTGACGCCCTACCTCTCGCGACGCCGCCGCTGCCATTGACCACTTGCTACCTGTGGCAGACTTGGGCCCTTGTTTCCAACAACAACTCGCCACAGAACCAGAGCGAGAAGCGATCGCCAGAGATCAACATTGACCGTTTAAGCAGAGGCAGATCAAACCGGATGCTTATTGCTGCGCTTCTAGTTGCCTCACTAGCTGCTGCGTCGCAGTTTAACTTTGATTAGTAGGAGCTGGCGGCAGGTGAGACGCTGCCCGTGTCCGCACTGTTCGGTGGCAAATTAGGCTCCCGAGCCCCCAACGTCACTTGCTCTTATTCCCATTGCCAGACAGACAAACTCCAGAGAAAATGCAGGGGAAAAAAAAGCTATTTTTTCACGTTGCTCGTGGTGAAACAAGACGACAAGATGGTGCGTTGAGTACCGTGTCGGCGTCCAAAAGTAGACTTTTTTGTACACGTTCATTGATTGATTAATTGTCAAATGGTCCGAGCTCAATGGGCGTTGGAGCTCCGGAGGTGGTCCGCGTTATGAGAGGATACAGCAATTCCAGGCTGGGGAGGAGGTGGGGGAATGAACTATGGCGCCATATTTCAACGTGTGAGGGCTCGGAACAAATTGCAAAAAAACTTGAGTTTGATGCGTACTCGCCTTGCTTACGAATTGCTGTTGCGCTCTCACGAACAACAGCTTTTTATGCGTCGACGGCGGTCCGCCAGTGGTGGGTAGCGGACCGCCACCCACCCCGACCGACACGCTGGTAACTCTGCCGGCCACTGCGCTTTTTCCAAAAATTTGCTGTTCCACATGATATGCGCGCATCAAACCTTCCATTGTCACAGATTGGAGCTTCTTGACAGTGATATAGATGGTGACAAGGCACGAGAGAAAAAATCACGACTTTGACGGCGGGTCTGCTGACTCGGATCAGAGGGACATTGGCACCTCGCCGTTGCTTGGGTACACAACAGCCATATCCGTGCTAGTTCCCAGCGCAGGACGGCAGACATTGCGTAAAGGGGTGACTGGGTTTTTTCTCTTTCACAAAGTTCAAGTTGCCAGTCAGCCCAAAATGGCAGGTGCAGCCCGAATATCGGGCTCTTGTCCTGTGGCTCAAGTCCCTGGTTGCGTCGTGGATAACGACAGAGACGACGACGGGGTTGCAGATTTCCCTTCAAACCTTGGCTGAGATCACGCGTAACTGCAATAGCATCCACAGCTCTGTTGATATCGTGCATCGCCCGCTGCTGTTCCCGCACTACCAAGGACCGCGCAAACAGTCACAATTTCGTCAGGGCTGCGTACAGCTCGTACAGAAGAAGATCCAAAATTAACACTAGCGTGCAACGTGTTTCATCGTAATCTGTACATATCCAGTTGCTTCCGCAACTCACTTTTTACCATCCAGAACTTCTTCTCTTTTGGCCGTGCAATAGGCGAAGGAAGGGATGCTGCGACACGATCGACCATGAGGCCATGAGGCCTGATATATAATGTGAATAACATGTGCCTTTTTTTTTCCATTCTTGAATCAAGCCCAACGAAGATCCATTTTCACATCGCGTGTATACCTGTATGGAACGCCGCTGGGAAACCGGTGCCGCCACGTAAATGGCGGAATAATGGATTATGGACCTGAGCCTGGTGCGCATGTATATGCGTTGACACATCTCCATCAGTATTAATTCCACCTCCTTATCTTGAGCTCGTCTTCTTCTCTTTCTGATCCTAGACTGTTCTCGATCATGCGTGCAAAGCGGGGTGCGCGACGTAGTCCTGACAGCGATGAGGACCCTCTCGTTCGGGCTATCCGTCCTTCGCCCTCTGAGACGCCTGAAGAACGCCTAATCAGAGTTCAGCGCGAACAGGAGGCGAAAGCCATCTCAGACACCATTGATGAGGAATTGCAAAAGCAAGCTGTGGCAGAAAAAAAAGCTTCCAAGGCCGTGAAAATCCTCTTACTCGGTAAGGCATGTCTCGCACCTTGGACATTTTTTTATTTAATAAACACCCCTTCCAGGGCAAAGCGAGTCAGGTAAGTCAGACCCAGGGATTGCAAGGCGGGAACGGTTACTTAAGAATTTTTTTTAGGCAAGTCTACAACGCTAAAAAGTGCGTCAGCCGTTATTTTGGTTGTTAATCTGGCCCTGCTCAACTCCAATCTCAAAGATTTCCAGCTTCTCTACGAACCCAAGGTATGTCACCTCGATGTCTCTCACTCACGCAAGGCGCCGACGTGTCCACGTTGCACCGCAGGTATTTCGCGCCGAGCGAGCGTCCTGGAGAGCAATCATCCAACTCAACGTCGTCCGCTCGATCCTCCTCATCCTAGAAGCCGTCGATCATGCAGCGTCCCACGACCCGAAATGTTTGCCCCTATCTCCAGACCTGCTCAGGCTCCGGATGCGGCTCACCCCTCTCCGCCAGGTCGAAGAAACGCTCTTGCGCCGGCTCTCGATCGCCGGGTCCGGTCAGATGGATAGGATGCAGCTGTCCTACACCGAACGCGGCCGCGCGTTTTTAAAGGAGATCAGCGTCAGCGTCAATGCTGCCGTCCGCTGGAAGGACGCCATGACGCGGGGTAAGCGCGACTGGGACCGCGAAAGTTTCAATAGTGAGGAGGCGATCGATTGGGATGATCCGAGTGACCCTGGTGTTATCCTCCATGCGTGTGCGGAGGACATGATGAGGATATGGAACGACGCGTTTGTCCGCAACTTGCTTGCGAAGCAGTGCCTGCGCCTGGAAGAGGTGGCGGGATTGTGAGTCGGAACGCTCGTTGCTGAAGCCACTGTTCTCAATTTTCTTGCAGCTTTCTGGACTCGTTGGACAGGGTCACGTCTTTACGCTACATCCCGACGAACAGTACGTTGAACAAAATCCTATTACCCAGTCACGCGGACGCCGCTGATGGGCGTGCAGATGATATCTTGCGAGCCAGAGTAAAAACGCTAGGTTTGCATGTTGTTGTTTACCAACTGCAAGTCTTTAAACATTATAGGCGTTACGGAACATCGGTTCAGGATTAAATCAGGTAAGTCCTATACTTGAACGCGCCGCTCTAATGCCGACGCTGCAGCAGGCTCCGCACAATGGAAGGACTGGCGGATATATGACGTTGGTGGACACAGGTCGCAGGTGTGTATTTTCGCCACTGTCGCACAGCCCCCGGGTCT
Organism: Amanita phalloides; assembly: GCA_032173475.1. NCBI lineage: Eukaryota > Fungi > Basidiomycota > Agaricomycetes > Agaricales > Amanitaceae > Amanita > Amanita phalloides. Next base: position 21,027 of record JAENRT010000391.1, read on the forward strand.
TACGGTACCTACCTCCCTACCCATACAGCGAGGTACGTGAGCCATGTGTTCCACCTTGTGCTCCATCATCACGGAACGCAACAGCCGCATGGGTGCCGTACTTTGATGACATGGACGCCATTATATTTCTGGCACCCATCAGGCATGTCGTGTCGATCAAAGCAGATCGGACGTGTCCACTAATCCGTATCATCCCCTCCCCTCCCAGCGCGTTTGATCAGGTACTATCAGAAGACCCAAGCGTGAATAGACTGGTGGGGTCGGCTATCCGCATTGGGATCGAGATCTGGCTGATAAGGCTGATATGCGCAGGAAGACTCGGTTAGCTTGTGGAAGGCGCTTGTCTCGAATAAGCTGCTGCGAAACACGAACCTGATCCTGTTTCTCAACAAGTCTGACATCCTGACGGCCAAGCTCAAAGCAGGTGTCAGGTTGGCCGACTTTATCGTTTCCTACGGCGATAGGCCTAACGACTTTGAACACACGTCAGCATGTGAGTAACTTGATTCTTTTTGATATGGGATGACTGATGATTTTTGTTGCACACTTGCCAAGATATTCGACGCAAGTTTGGTACGTCCTGTCGTTCACAGACGTTGGTGGTGTTAACACATGATGTTAGCGACTATCTTTTCGGAATATTCTGCAAGACGTCGTATGTTTTATTCTCATTGTACTAATGTCACTGTTTGTATCACGTGCACCTGCCAAAGCGCTTACCAGCTAACTGTCTTTACAGGACACTAAATCAACCAAGATCATCTTGTACCATCGTGCGTCTATATGTGGCCGTCATGGACTATTGCTAACTTGTCCTAGTCAAGGATATGGTTCTACGGCAACATCTTCTGCAAACGTCGTTGATACATTAATTTAGCTCTTAGATCTATTTCTTGCGCTTTTGTTGTTTTTATAGATGTATATTGCGTTACGTGTCTTGAGATAACATTCTTGTATCCGTAGAAGTAGATTCTATTACTGTAATACCCCATTCATTATTAGAAACTCTTATCATGCACTGCTGTAAGGGAATATCAATGGCAACGCACGACCAAAAGCGTGATTTAGGTTCTAGAAGAAGGCCTGCTCCAGGGACTTGAACCAAATGGAAATATGGCGGCTGCTGCGACGTGACGTTGATGGAGAATCAACTAGATAGATCGCCTCTGCGAAAAAGACAGTGCTTCTGAATTGATCGTCGCAGCTTAAACGGTCATAACCTTATTAGAAGGCGACATGTGTGAATGGTTAATTATTCTTAATCCCCAAAAGACATAGGGTAGTATGTTCATGCCTGATATCGCGGTGAATTAGTCAGCTACACGGACCGACCAATCGATGCGTACATTTGTCATCGTTGGAATTTGGTGAATCGAAATCTTCTTCTGCCCATGCGACACTGTCTCACCTAAAGTCACGTCGTGATCTGGCACCCAGCTAGCCAATCTTTGATTGCGCCACCATATGCCCGGTCGACCGCAATTCCCACTCGCTGATCTCTCCCAGCGCATTTCCATCTCGCCTCCCAGGACTCCACGAGGACCGGCTAAAGCCGAGTTCCAGAATGCGGAACCATGTTCCAATGTTTGGTTGACATCTTTTCGCTTAGAGTTCGGTGCTGGGTCACCTGAGACACAACGTTGGTCCGCAGACACGGGAGGTATGTGTAGAAGGAAGAGGGGAAGAGGGGACGAATTGGCGCACAAAAGGGTAGACTTGGTGAACGGGGACTCCGATACGAGCATAGCAACGAGAGGGTATTGCGATTGCGCCAGTGGGTCTTCCGTACTGTGATTCATGCGACAGGTTTGGTGTGATATGGATGTGCCTGTAGATAATGCCAGGTTCCGGAGCATGACACCCTCCAACTCGCGCACGTACTTGGGACTGGTCTTCTTCTTCTCGGCTTTGCATTGGACAATGACACGGAGGCGCCGCCGCTCCGTTGACCGACTTTCATGCAGTGTAGACAACTCAGATGCGGACGGTGGAAGCCACCACCAGCCTTGTAGGTCAATACCCCCGTCCTCCTTGCCACCGACGCGTCGAAGCGACATGCAGAGATTGTCCTGTAATAACTTCAATGTACGTTCTTCAAAAACCGTGCCACGGTGCACCGTCGTAAGCGTGCTATTGGAAGCTGTCGACATGCGCCATGTACATCCTCGATACAGGACATGGATCCCTTGAACGAGCATGGTCAAGACCGCTGAATATTGTTTTGGGACGAGGACATACAGTCCTAACAATAACAAACAATAGTTCGTTCCCGCTGACAACAGCTAATGAGACCAGCGGGCGGCGGTTCGGCGGGTTTCACTCTTTCGGAACCGGATGTGGCGCCGGCAGCGGCGGTTGCGCATTTATTGTCTGACATACACCAAGGGGCAACACATTGTTGTCAAGCAAAAGAACGCATTAACAGACGATGTATGTCCGTTTTTCTAATTTGTTTTAATTTGATTAAGTGAGCCTGATAAATAATCGAGCTTATGAAGCAATGAACAAGCCCGTATGTACTGTACTCAAACCGATTGCGAAAAATTGCCAGAAAACATACGCATTAGGAAACAAATTTTTTGATTTCGACAGTCGCCACTAGATATACAATTTCAGTGATCTGATGTATCACGGTATATATACATGATCCGTGGATAGACTCAAAGAGAGCAAAAGGAAATTTCATTGATAGGTATCGCAGGAGCCTATTTAAGTCGGCGCATCGCATGGGGACTGGCGATTTGGTGAGTAATCCAAAATCGGGACTGACAAATTTCAATGCAAACCTGGCGTAAACAAGCTCGAAAGGGATCGTGATGAGCCCCCTCAGCGCACTTAAAATCAGAGACAACTATGGAGCTTAGGGACTTCAATATTCTGCGCTTCACTTCATGCAGTCCGAGGTCAGTTCACTTCCGCACCAACAGTCAACATTAGAATTCACATCGCGCAAGCCTGTCAGACGACCACCACTTCCAGAAGGTGCACTGTGCACAGCCCTTTTCTCTCGTGGCGAAAAGGTGTACCACTGGAGCTTCATCTATCCAACAAGCACGAAAGATGCCATAAAGTTCCATGCCGTGACTGGGCCAGACTCATGGGTGTATCAAAGAGATGATCACTTCATTGCGAGGTCCAAGCATGCGTGTGTTGTGGTCCAGCTCAGTAAGTTAGAGAGCCACCTCCTGCTATTATTATTGATTCATTTGTGTAGACGCCCCCGGTTCATGCACTGCGGATGATATTGACCGTATTCTGCAAACGATACCGCTCAAGAATACTCCAGGAACCGACGATGAACCTTTTACGTGCCGAGTTTGGATGAGAGCCGCGGCTGCAAAGCTGCATGAATCTAATATTATCAACTGTCCAGACGTAGACGGCCTGGCCGAAGAATTGAAAGAGTTAGCGAACGCTAATAATCAGGCGTCTTTGGAAGGCCTTGGCTTCACGTTACACAAATCTCAAATCTGTCTACTATGAAACTAGAATAGGCCTAGGTCGAGCGCTCGTCTGTCTGATAAAGTTGTTCACGTCCTCCGCTGTACCGTAAACTATTACTTGTATCCCACGTCGACTGATTACGACGTAATTTGTACATAGTATCCCCAGGAAGGAAACCTTTGTTTGGTTCTATCACTTCAACAGAGTTGGCTGGCGATCCCTTCAATCTAGTAGCAGGCCTGTGTGCCATATGCTTCATATCGGCTCCATGCTGTCTTCATTTCGGAATTCGGAGTTACAGTACACATCCCAATAATGCATACGGCTGGGCCCTGAAAGATCCTATGGGATATGCATTAAAACAGATTCTGTGACTACGTGACATGACTCATGAGTGACAAAGCGTCGAAATATCCTTGCGTGTATCGCATGCTCGTTCTCCTCTCTGTTTAACTGTGCGCGATACCTTCCAATGGTCTCTGACAATTCAACAACTAACTCTGGACTGCCATAGTGAAAGCAAAATGACTGGATCTGTGTACATAAAGATATCAGCACTGAGTGCAATAACAGTTTGGGAGTGGCCAGTGAGCCAACCTCGTCATCTGATTCTATTTCTATGATCTCTCCATTTTCAATAGCAATCTCATGACAGATCTCTTCTGCGATCACTACCACAGCATCCTTACGAGATGCATAAGGATCCTCTTCCTCCTCTTGCTCTTCAAGAGGGTCAAGGATATCATCTACCATTGGTAGATCTCCAAATATGCAATTGTGGGACTTGAGATCATGCACTGTGTCCATCATTTTAGCTTCTGCTTCAATCAACTGCAGAGGATGAGCAGGGAGATGGATTTTGAGTCCTGAACACTCTGTTGCACCTTCTCAAGTAGGGTTGCCAAAGTTCAGTTCAGTTCAGTTCTTTTACCCTTTGAGGGGAACTGAGAACTGCTTAAAGGAAGGCATGTTGCTTTTTTTTTTTTTGCATAGAAAATTTTTATTAGGGGATTGAAGATCCCCTCCAAACTATCAACAAGTAGTAGTGATAGTATGTAAATACATAGCAAATGAATGAGATGACAAAAATGAAACTAAAAATTATGATCATAACTTGACATTAATTAGAGTCCATCTATGTCATGAAAGGATCCTGCAGTCAGATTTGTCTGCAGAAAATGATCAACACACAATAGTTGTATTGCTTAGAAGAAAAAGAAGAAAAGGAAGAAAACTTATCTTTATAGTACTTAGTGCACCATGTCATGATATGGTTTCTTGAAAAGGGAACTGAACATGTTTGGCACATAAGATTGCTTTGATGATGAAACCTCATCTGATATGTCAATGATGGCATGTGATCCATTGCTACACAACAAAATCTTGAAAAACACAGCTGTTGCTTATGCTCACAATGAATTCAATACCCTCAATGTAGAATATCAGAACTCAGTCATGGCATAAACAACTATATTGCAATGCTAAATGCCTGTAGAATATCAGAACTACAGATATAATATAAGAAAAAGTGAAACATAAGGAATAACATATGAACACACCTCAGTCATGGCACAAATGACTGAGGGCAATGTGGGGGCATACAAAGGGTCTATATACATGCACTTGGTGCATGTGATATCACTGGTAGAACATAAAAGCAAGGGCAATGTTTGATAGTGTCAAAACTTCAGCATGCATGGCATGACAGAGTGACATACCAAATACAGAAGGTAAGCTAAAATGGGCAGTAATGTTGAACACAGGCTTGTTCTCATATCTCAATCTATCAGGACACCCCTTGTTGTGACAACTAAGGGCCCCACTAACAGTGAACTGAAGGAAAGAGACAGTGAGGAAGGGCTAAGTTGTTCAAGGGGGAAACCCAAGAGAACTCAACTGAGGACTCTGGGTGCTGGATTGCCCTACTTATATACTACTTTACATGGTCTGTGTGCTAACCCCTACAACCCTAAAGGCTGTAGAACCCTATGCTAATAATAGTACAATGTGAGTCATAATGGACAGCCATGACTGCACTTTGACTGCAGATTAGTCATGGTGTCTGAGTCATACAGACCGCATCTCCGATATCTAATATAATCTAATTGTTATCTAATCTATGTGGTGATTAGATAATCATTATCTTATCTTCAATGTTTGGCTACGGTCATAGATAAAAACGAAGAAAATGAATATAAAATGACTTAGCAAAAAAGAGTTCAAAGACAGTTCATGACAGTACCCCCTCTTTAAGGTTCAGCTTCCAGATGAACTTTCAAGAGGAATTTTCAAACAACACATAACCTGATTGCTTGTTGCGTTTCAGGTATTCATATGTATCCTTTTTTGAGTTGATCATCTAAGAAGTCCCATATTTCTTTTAACTTGTCCAATGACAAAGGATAGACCTTTCCTTTCCTAGGTTCATAACCTTGTTTGAGATCAATAGCATGATCCCATGGTTTTCAAACTGGCATTCTTTCAGAAGCATGTTTTTCAAATGTTTTAAGATATTGGTGATATTGTTTAGGCACCAATTCCTCTGCTGACTGTTTTTTTATTTCATTTATTTGTTTTGTAAATGAACTGGCTTTAGGTGATCGAGGCAGATATAGAGGTAGGAATGAATATTTATTCCCATACTGGTATTGTTTGGGATGTTTAGATTCTTCCATGTATGAATTGTTTTTGTTTTGTTTTTCCTCTAACCAATATGCAAAATCAAGTTTGCACTCCCATTCCCATGTATACTGAAGAACCTCCCAATGCTCAGCAGTTTGTGTTTTCTTTTCCCACTCTGCAGTCCACTCTTTTTGCTTATGTCCACATGATCAAGGACATCAAATTAATTTGATTTCTCCAGTTTCCCAATTAATATCTGGATTATGTTTTTGTAACCATGTTGAACTGATGATTACATGGATCTTTCCTAGTTCACATATTTCAAATATGGTGTGTTCCTTGTGTCCCTGATAGTGCATGATTAGATCAACTTCATACCTCCTTCATTGGGTGATCCATCAACATTTCAAACCAGAATAGGTTGTTTTAAAGGAATTAATTTAAATCCCTGTTGTTTGGCATAGTTAGTGTTCATAAACAAACCAGTCACACCTGAATCAAGCAACACAGTTTGTTCTGTTTTGACATGTGTGTCTAAAGTTTCTAGACCTATTGTCATAAGTACTTTGTCTTTCATGCCTATGTTTCACATGAAATACTCTTTTTGGTTTTTTGTCCCTGTATTAGATTTTTTAGTGGTAAAAAAGGAATTAAGTGTTACAACCCATGCGAACATTTTCATTTTCTTATGTCAGCACCTTCCTTTCCTGACTATCTATGCATCACCACCTCTCCTCTATCATTATGCAATGTCACTGCTCACATAAGCGTGACCCTTTCATCTATGACATATGCCTACCATTGTTTTGTTTCTATGACATCACTATGATATCACTAATGACGCATTATGACCTCATAGCTATGATATCATTCTCTAACACGTTCATTACCTTTTACAGACAGTAGGTTCATGTATAAATATGAGAGTTTGTCATAGGTTGAACCTTAAGTTTGACTTAGCTTGTAATACACAAGTTACATCTCTGGGAACTCCTAGTTCTGGTGAGATTGTCAAAGTTGTTGTTCAAGCACTCTCATCCACCTCACTCATCTCAAGCCTGAGTCTCCTTCATCGGACTTAGTGCTGTCTACTCAATTGCGTTTTGCCAGACTCTTCATTGTTATTGTCTCAGACAATCCTCATGGCATAACATCATTGATTAGATTGGATGACGACTCGTCATCATAACAATTTAAGTCGANAATGTGCAAGACCACTACCAGAACATACCACCACATTGTTACCAACACATGAGATTTTTTGCTTATGTCATTACTTCACACCATGCCAATCTTTCCAAAATGAGCAAACATAGGGGCAGTTTTTTGACCCACTGTATATACAAGATATATTTTATGAATATCTTTAAGTTGTGTGAGCTACAGTGACCTGCAAAACTGTTGCAATGTTTGGCAATTTTGGAAATATTGGTAAATATCAGAACAAATAAAATAGCTAAAAGCAATAGAAATTATGATATGGTAGAGTAGCATCTGAGCTTGAAATTGAGCTGCTACTGATGTTGTTTGGTTAAGTGGTTCATGAGATATAAAATGTTTTCTAAGCCAATACTGTTGCAACAGTTTTGCAGGTGCCATGATGCAATTCCAAACTGGCATCTAGGAGTCATGTGACTTGGTTGCATGTCACATGACAGTGTTGAACATGTTGAACACATGCCAAATATGCAACAACAACACTTGCAACCCACCATGCACTCCATATCTGCTGCTCAAAAGGCTGATATCATCTCTCTCCTCATGGTCAGCCACTCTGCACATAAAGTGTCTTCCATCATGGGAGTACACACCAGCACTATATCCAGACTTTGAAGGAAGCACTGCCCTACCTCCCCATGTCAGCTGGAGGCTGCCCAACCAAGCTTTCTTGCAGAAATGTCCAGCATGCCATTTGCCTCCCCACCCCTGGGATGGTGGGCACAGGTGTGGGGGCCACCAAAGCACTACAGGATGTCACAAGTGAGCCTATTTCACCTGATGCTATGAGGAGACACCTGAAAAGGCAGGGATGAAGGCAGTAGTGAAGAAGAAGAAGCCATTTCTTAATCCAAGGCATGAGAGGAAGAGGCTGGACTTTGCAGAGGTGCACAGGGATTGGATAGTGGAGGACTGGAAGAGGGTTGTTTGGTCAGATGAGACTAGAATTAATCATCTGGGGTCAGATGAGAGGAAATGGGCATGGAAGAAGGGTGGGGAGGGCCTCAGTGACAGGCTTGTGCAGGGTTTGGTGGAGGATAAGTGATTGTCTGGGGCTGTATGATGTGGGAGGGGCCTGGACTGGCTTGCAGAATTAATGGAAGGATAGATGGGGACCTCTACCTCACTATTTTGGAAGATGAACTTCAAGGTAGCCTGGATGATTATGGTAAAGGTGTGGCTGACATCATCTTCCAGCAGGACAATGACCTGAAAGCTTGGTTGGGCAGCCTCCAGCTGACATGGGGAGGTAGGGCAGTGCTTCCTTCAAAGTCTGGATATAGTGCTGGTGTGTACTCCCATGATGGAAGACACTTTATGTGCAGAGTGGCTGACCATGAGGAGAGAGATGATATCAGCCTTTTGAGCAGCAGAGATGGAGTGCATGGTGGGTTGCAAGTGTTGTTGTTGCATATTTGGCATGTGTTCAACATGTTCAACACAGTCATGTGACATGCAACCAAGTCACATGACTCCTAGATGCCAGTTTGGAATTGCATCATGGCACCTGCAAAACTGTTGCAATGGTATTGGCTTAGAAAACATTTTATATCTCATGAACCACTTAACCAAACAACATCAGTAGCAGCTCAATTTCAAGCTCAGATGCTACTCTACCATATCATAATTTCTATTACTTTTAGCTATTTTATTTGTTCTGATATTTACCAATATTTCCAAGATTGCCAAACATTGCAACAGTTTTGCAGGTCACTGTAGATCCAACTGCTTCTTGCCAGTGAGAAGTAGTGTTATCAATGGCTTGGCTAATAGCCACTAGCTGGCTTAGCTGTTATTAGCTGAGCCATAGCTATTTTTGGCTAGCTGCTATGAGCTGGCTATAGCCAGTTTATCACTTGCAATGCCACTCATCCATTCACACCCACAACCCCTCATCAGCACATCTGTTTGCACTGCCCACCCACCCAACAACTCCACCAAACAAGTGCCAGGGTCCAGACAATGACAGATGTTGTCTGGGCTTTGTATGTTTTTCTTGTTATGAGCACATGCCCAACAACACTAACTCACTGTCCTTTAGGCCACAGACCCACAGGTCTCATCAAGCAGAGAGAAGGGGGAAGGAAAAGGGTATATTCCTCTACACAGAGTCTTACATGGGCATAAGGGAAACTATCTTAAGTCTGGGGAGACTCAAGCTACCTGGACTACTTATATACTATTTCTATGAAGACCCTTGTCACCACCTAGTACCACTGGCACCCCTACAGCATTTGTACTTGCTACACTTCTGGGTGCAGCCACTGTAACACCATCCTCTGGACCAGTCCAGGTTGCTCTAGACTTGCAACCATAAGGGGTTATATCCTTAAGGCCTCCTTGTCTCCATAGGCTGGGCTGCAATCCCATATGACCATATGTGCTGCCACCACTCCTTCCTGATGTGTGATTGCATGATCCCTGATGTGCTGATGCCAACATCTATCAATGATGCCATCAAGGGCGCGATCCTCTTGCCTAATCTGGCTGTCCTTCCTACAGTCAACTCCCTCTTAACCCATACCTGTCAGTCTGAGCCCCAGACTATGGGTTATGAGGGAGTATGGGTTATAAGAGAGTATGAATAAAATATAATAAAATGTACTATATTCAAATTGTATTTGCACAAGCACTCTACTAGGTGTAATTGGATGAAACCCAAGAGTAATAATCAGTCATAAGAATTGGCTTTAACATTTAAGAGTCAATTGAGCATGTCTCATGGCCAAAACGAATCAGGAATCCCTCCAATTTGCATGCAAAAGGGCCATCAAGACCCTGGACAAACTTTCTGAGGGTGAGTGAGGCCTGTAGAGCTTCTTTGCAACTGGGAGTGGTGTCAACAACTGCATTGTCATCAATATCATGATCCCCTTCACCAATGAGAGAAACAGCTTCACAAATATGTTTTGTGTCCATTACAGATGTGAAAATTTCTTCATCTGTATGCCAGTGACAGTGGCTGACTCATCAGCTGGATTAAGGAGTGCATTCAGTTTGAGGACTGGAGTACACCAGTCAGTTCCAGCCTGTCTAGTGTGTCCTTGACCATTTTCTCAGCCTTATCTTCAACAGGATTGACAAGGGCTGAGATTGGAAGGGATGGGGTGAAAGATGAAATATTGTTGGGAAGAATGCCAGCTTTATGCCAGCAGTGTCTAATCATCATCACATCCACATTGTCCCATGCCTCATCTGCATACTGCATGGCTTCAAGCTGGTTAATGTCATAGATTTGGGATGGAGTAATGCCACAGTCATATCTATCAATGGCATGCTGGATATATTTTGCACAGTAATGAGCCTTGAAAGACTTGATAATGCCTTGATCCATTGGTTGGACATGTGCTGTCAGATTGGGTGCAAAATTCTTGACCTTGATGTTCTGGAGATTGTTGGGAACAATATGACCTGAGGAATTATTGTCAATATACAGGGCATGGAGTGGTTTGCAAATTAAGGGTGTCCATTTGATACAGCAAATACATGTTATATACTTGATAGAATATGAAATAGAGTGTGCTGTAATGATGACAGTGCCTCATAATGATATCAGGTGTGCTTGCATTGAATATGTTCATCAGCCATCTTTCCAATTCTCTTTGTCATGACCTTCCCTCCATCACTCAGGTGCTATCCTCTCTCCCCTATCATCCCTTGATACCCATTATACTTGCTGCACTGATGAGCCTTGCTCAGTTCTGACTGGAGCAGGCTTAGTAATGGACTAGTAAGCTGGTGGATTTTGGCTACATGTCACAGTAGTCACAGAATAATACACTATGCCCCCACTAGGGCTCCCAAAGTTCAGTTCTGAACCTCAGTTCAAACCTGAACAACCCAAACCAAACCTAAGGTTTGGGCTCAGTTTGGGTTTGGTTTGGGCTCATCCCCAGAACTTTGGTTCAGGTTTGGGCAGTCACCAGAACTGCCTGAACCAAACTGAACCACCTGAACTGACATGAGGGGCAGGGGCAGCCAGTGGAGTGGTTGGTGGCAGCCAAGACAGAGTTTTTACTGTCTGCTTAACCTATTTCTTGCTTGCCTGCCACCTGCTCACCTGCTTAGTGCCTGCTCACTTGGATATTCCCCTGTTTCCCCTCACCCACCTGCCTACCCACCTGCTTGTTACTTGTCCACCTGCTCCCTGCCTGTCTGCCTTCTTGGCTGTCTCCCTGTTGGCCCATTGACCAATTTGCTCACCAGTGCACTCACCAGCTTGTGGCTGCTCATGGCCAGCTGTTCACCCATTTGCTCACCAGCCTACTCACCCACTTATGGCCAGCCTGCTCACCCATCTGCTCACTCCTGTCCCCTTGCCTGCTTGCCCATGCCTATCCACCTGCTCACCTGCCTGTGACTTCTCACTCAATCATCTCCCTGTTTGCCTGCTTGCCCCAACCACCTCCCTGTTTGCCTACCCATGCACTTGCTTGCCACCTGCCTGCTGGCATGCATAAAAAATGTTGCTGCTTTCTCCCCACCACCACTGACTCAACTGCCTCCACTGCTTTGAACACCNTGGCTGTCTCCCTGTTGGCCCATTGACCAATTTGCTCACCAGTGCACTCACCAGCTTGTGGCTGCTCATGGCCAGCTGTTCACCCATTTGCTCACCAGCCTACTCACCCACTTATGGCCAGCCTGCTCACCCATCTGCTCACTCCTGTCCCCTTGCCTGCTTGCCCATGCCTATCCACCTGCTCACCTGCCTGTGACTTCTCACTCAATCATCTCCCTGTTTGCCTGCTTGCCCCAACCACCTCCCTGTTTGCCTACCCATGCACTTGCTTGCCACCTGCCTGCTGGCATGCATAAAAAATGTTGCTGCTTTCTCCCCACCACCACTGACTCAACTGCCTCCACTGCTTTGAACACCATTGGACCACCCCTTTCTGCTCACTTTACCACCTCTGCACTACCTCACCACCTCACCACCTCACCACCTCACCACCTCACCACCTCACCACCTCACCACCTCACCTCACCACCCCAACCCACCATACCTTACTGCTACACCACTGCCCACTTACTGCTGCATACACTTTCATAACAAACCATTGAACTGTGTAGGCATGTAGACATGTTCCTGATGCTGCTAACACTTGTTTTCACTGTGGTGCACCACCTGACACTTGAAAACTCCTAAATGGTAATTTTCCCATGGTTCAAGTCAGTTCAATCCATCTCACAACAAACCATATGGGGTGCAGGACCACTGTAGGCAGATAAACATGTTCCTGATGGTGCCAACACTTGTTTTAACCCTGGTGCACCAGCTGGCACTTGAAAACATTTGAAAACTCCTGAATGGGATTTTCCCCACAGTTCAAGTTGTATGGGTGCAGGACCACTATGTAGGCAGATAAACATGTTCCTGATGGTGCCAGCACTTGTTTTAACCTTGGTGCACCACCTGGCACTTGAAATTTCCTAAATGGGAATTTTCCTACTGTTCTAGTCAGTTCAAACTAGAACTGCACCACCCCACCATACCTTTTTTTTTTTTTTGAATTGAAAAGGGTTGCATTTGGAGTAAATGACAACATAAAGTCTATGATAATGGCTATGTGACAGCCAAAACTAGTGAGGGCACTACCTTCTCTCTGGAAGAAACAGTGATGAGACCCATAGAATCATGATTAATGTACAAAAGGCAAGCCAGGGCAGGTGAGTGAGGGGCAAACATGGAGGGGAACCCCACTAAGGTGCAGCTGGTGGTGGGTGAAAGTGCTCTTGGGTGTGCTGTTGGCATTGAGTGGACCAAGAGAAGAGGTTTGAAGTGGGCCTTGTAGAAATTGCAGTGGTGATCAGTAGCTTGGTGATTCCTACCACAGTTGATGCATTGGACTAAACTTGCTGCCCAGGTGAGGAGGTCTGCAGAAGAGTGGGCAGATGTTGGGTGGTTGTGGGTGCATACAGCACACCAGGGTTGGTGGGAATTGCAGTTGTGTAGCATGTGGCCCCACCAGAGGCAGATACCACATTGTGGAACAGATGAGTTCACAGTCCAAGGGTGTGTGTGATGAGGGATGCCTCCAAAAAGGATATCAGTAGACAGGAGGTGATGGGTGACAGAGGAGGCCCTGTCAGCAAAAACCTCACAAAAAACAGTGGTGGACAGGCCAGCATCCTTCCCTTTGGGGAAGACAAAATGCAGAGCTTGGAAAAAGGCACCTTTGACCACTTGGGGTGGGTGTTAGAAGGTCGTTCCAACAATAACCTCAAGGTTTGAGAAGAGGAGAAAGAGAGAGCAATAGTTGATCTGTGGATGACAGAAACAATCGTAAGGCTAGGGAGCACTACCTACTAACCACTCCTTATATACCTTTGACCTCATGTTCCCCATGAGTCAATCATGTGACCTCTCCCTCCTGACTCTTGATGACTCAGCCATCTTGTAGTCGCTGACATAACCTCCCTGTGGCTGCGTCTTATCTAATCAAGAAAATGAGAAAATAAAGAAATCGTAACATAACCCCCTCTTCAAGGATCGGGTTCCACATGATCAGGATCTGTTTGCTCCGCTTCTCGGCGATTTCCTTTCCATTTTTGCCAATTACGTTCTAACTTTTCCAGGTACTCGCATTCAAATTTTCCGTCTTCCCACCCATATAATTTTTTAGACACTGGTGGTTGGGTATAGTTTAAATATGGTGCGAACGATAGTTCTCGTCCATGGAGTCTTCTCGGCGCTCCCGGATTGAGTCGATGGAAATTGTCGACACTCCTCTTGGCATGGTCGCAATTCCATGCCGGTTCCCACGAAGCTTCTTCGAGCAGGTAATTTTTCCACTTCACCAAATATTCTAACTGACCACGTCCTCGTCGGTTGATTTGACTATCAAGTATTTTTTCCACCTCATAGTCGCTGGTGGTGTTCTCTTTCTCCTGCTTCTTCTTTTGGCCTGTGTTTTTGCTGGCTTGTATTGGAAACGAAGGTGCGTAATATGGTTTTAATAATGATTCATTAAAAACATTATACACCTTCCAGGATGCAGGAATGAGAATTCAGTAAGCAGATGGTCCCACTTTTTCAAGAACCTTATAAGGCCCTAAGAATCGCTCACCTAGTTTTTTCGTCAGTCGAACCATTGGCAAATGTTCGGCATTTATGTATACTAGATCATCTTTTTTGTATACTATAGATGTCTTTTTCTTTTTGTCATATTGTAATGACATTGCCTCTTGTGCCTTTTTAAGAGCGTTTTGCGCTTGGTTCCAAACCTCCGCCTGTCTTCCCACGAACTGTGTAACTGCTTCAACCGTGATATGACCCATATCGATTTTTGTCCCCTTATTTGGATGTCATCCGTAATTCATATAGAAAGGAGAATACCCTGTAGCCAAGTGTTCCCAATCGTTATAACAGAACTGGGCTATTGCTAACCAATCGCTCCAATCATCCTGATTTTCATTGACGAAAGTAGATAGCAATTGTTCTGCTATCTGATTAACCCTTTCCGTCTGTCCATCTGTCTGTGGATGAAATGCAGTCGATGGATTGCCTTTAATTCCCAATATCCCAAAGAGTTCCTTTGTAAATTCGATACAAATTGTGCGTCCCCGATCACTATGATCTTCTCTGGTATTCTGTGATTTTTTGAAAATATGATCTCGGTATAAGGTGGCTACTTCCCAACGATGTTATCGTTTGTATTGGTAGGTAAGAAATATGCCATTTTTCGAAAAACTATCTACCACTGTTAAGATCACATTGTATCCCTTTTGATTTCCGCGTAAGGGTCCAATCAGGATCTACTGAATAATGTTTTCCACAGAGTATCTGGATATTGCATGTGGATTCAGCGGAGCCGCTCACTTTGTCTGTCCGGTTTGACGCAATCTCCGCAAGTTCTACATGCCTTGAACTATATTTCTTAATGTCGTCTCCCATATGTCGGCCACCAATACCCTCGAGTTATCAATTCAATGTTTTAGCGATCCCCAGATGTCCTCAATTGTTGATGTGATTGTTGAAACTCACTCCTCCCTTAATTGTATATCTGCTCGGTACATAATACTCTTCCTTCCATGTACCAATTTGTTCTTTTTTCAATTCAAACCCTTCATTTTTTTCTCTTTCAATCTTTTTCCACTTGTTTGTCCCTTCGTCTTTTGTTTATTTTTTAATGTCTTTTTGCAAGTTTGTCTAATCCTATCTCATCTTCTGCTCCCATTCATATATAAAACAGTCTTCTTTTAAATAATATTATCGTCTCTCGATTGTGTCCCTTTCTCCTTTTTCATAAACCAGCTCATCTTCGATTACAGATCTGCCTTAGAATTTGATTATTCCGCGATCGAGTTGGGATTACAAGTTATCTATTCTTGTAAATCCATATTACCATCCGCGCTTGTCTACATTTAGATTCTGTGCCCAGGTTTCCGGAAGTTATGTCAAATTCTGATCGGATTGGTTAAGAAATCTCAATTATCTCCTTCGCTCCCTTTTTAGGTATTGAGACCATCGTATAAGTGAGTGCATGATCACCAAGCATCTCCTTATCATAAATTTCATAATTCTTTCTGCTTCATTAAAGCTTGTGAAATAAATGCCAACCGTCTCCAACTCCATTCTGTTTGTTGAGACAATATTGATCCTAATGCAAAATCTGATGCATCTGTTCTTCAATTCGGAACCTGTTCCGCCCTTCATCTGGTATTGCTTAATACCGCTCCTCTGCTGATCTTTCTTTTGTATTTTCCTCTCGCTTCTACTTGATCAGGACCCCCATTCCCACTCTTTCTCTCCCGTAACCTCCATTTAAGGGCTTGTCTCTCTTTTGCCAAATCCTTTCACAAATCGGAATTGGATAGATAGTTGACAAATCCAAACGAATTGTTTGTACTTCTCATTTATTCTTAGGTTCCAGCCATTTTTCACAGCTTTTTACTTTTGCACTGGATCCATCTGTACTGAATCTTTGGATGTATCATTCCTAAAATTCAATTTCTGCTTTGTCCGACAAAACATTTTTCAGGTTTTTTAGTTATAATTGATCTTCTCCAGCTTGGCCAAAATTCGATTTACATGTTTTTCATGTTGCTCTTTCTTGATTGCGAGAACACTAATAGTCATCCATTGTAAATCACCCACCCATCCTCAGCGCAGTTCCTCCTGGAACAGATTTCATTCATCATTGGCTCTTGAAAGGTAAAGCCGCGGTGAATTTGTTAAGCCAAAGAACATCTACTAAAGGTTCAAAGAGTCCTCAGTTTGTTTAGGGAACGCTGCCTTTCCATTTCATCGCCCATCCTGATACGGATATTCATTATATCCCAATTGAATATCCATTTTCGAAACAAGATTGTTGCCATTACTCAATTTGTATCCAATCCTGCACACTACGTAATGGATAACCCGTTCCTTAACTGGTCCATTTCGTTCAACGTCTTCACATAATCCTGCTACCTGTCTCAAACGATCCATCTGTTCTTTTTGACAAAGAAGAATGTGATGCCATTGGAGATTTTACCTCGCACTTATCTGTCTCACTTTTCCAATTTCCTCGTGAGGAATTTCTACACCATTTTCGATTCTCATCCGATTCTTAATGCCGCGTAAATCTCTTCACAACATCTAACGGGATCTACGATCCCAGTTATAAGTTCAATTGCCATGATCCCCACATGGTCGTCGCGGTGCGAGTAGCTATCAAAGTAGTTTTTTACTCGAAACAGCCTATACGACTGAGGAGATAAGTGATGGCTTACTAACTCTTCCTCAGTGCATCATTTTACTTTGTTCTGGCGAAGCAATTTTCGTTGGCCTTTAGATTGGACAAAAGCTTGTATTGTAATTCTTTCTTGCCCAATATGAATGGGCCTAGTAAACGAATCTCCTTCTTCCCATTTCATGTCTGTTCTATTTCAAACTCCTCTGATTCATTTACATTTGAAGTTTTCCCAACATGCTCCCAGACATCATGCAAAAGCGTCAATATCTGGTTCTTTCCAGTTTATTTTCCGGATTATTTGTATTTCAACCAAATCATGTCCCAGAACATATCTGTTTTTCCTAATGCTGACACACTCAAAAATTTAACGATTCCCAATACGCATCTCCTATCCTCAATTTTAGTTCCCACCATTATTCTTCTAAATCTCCACCCGCATTTTCGTGTTCCAATCAGCATTAAAGACTGGAATGGGTTTGGTAAACTTTCAGGTGTTTATTTTATTTTGTGTTCAATAAATGCTTTATTCACACCATGACCGCTGTACATCCCGAGTCGACTAATGCTTTGAATCTCCAAGTTTTTGCAGAGGAATCTTTAGTTCTGTACTATGACTCCTAAATCCATTTGCCTTTGTCCTTGTTGTACCTGACAAGACGTGACCTTGGACTTCATGTGGTTTAAATACCCACAACCGCATCTTTTTCTGACATTTGATTCAGTTCACGAATCAATGTCTCATCCACTTCCTGTTTCTCGATTTTCTTAACCCATGTTCTGTCAAATCTTTGATGTGTTTTCCACTCGGATTGATCCCAAAATGCGCCTTACCATCCAGTGGAGTTGAAGATTTGTAGTCAATGCTTTGTTCGTTGGTTGCGGCTTATGGTGCGTTCTTAGACAATGTACAAACCCTGTGGAACGAATTTCATTAAAATCTACTTGGTAATTTTACATGTGAATCTCATATTTTACAATGTCCCATAACTGTGGAATTGAAATGCTTATCAAAGTTGGTTTTGAACAAACCCAACTCCCACTTCTTCCTTCGCTCTTGCTCCAACTATCTGTCCTCTTCTCGCGTTCCATCACTTTCGCTTCAAAGTAGCTCCCTATCCCTGTCCCTCGCCGTGGTCGACATCTCTACAATCGCTTTCACCTACTGTTCCTTGCCAAACCGTGTTCCTACACCGCTTCTCTGTAACTTCACAGTACAGTGATCACACGCATTGTCAACGGTCCACAATCGCCATGCGCATCCAGGTCTTTCAGATGTTGACGCGTTTGCTGCGTGAATTTTGATTTGGGACCAGTCGGTTCTGTTGCCATGGTTTACTCATTGCTTTGCTGCCCACGGCCGTTGCTCTCGAATTCTGCGATATTCTGCACAGCATTTGTTACCACCACTCAGACTGTGGTCGTGCTTTTGGATACAGTTGCTGCGCATCCCTCCAACTCTTCTCATGATTCCAGTGCCCGATGCTTGTACCATCATTGTAGATCCCCTGGTTGCGGATCCGTCAATGTTCCTTGCACCACTCCAACATTCCTATCTCCACCACTCATCTTTCCTAATGCCGGACTGAACCTATGAAAACTGGCATAACCATGCAATTCCGATTGTACCTGTGACGCATTGCGATGCTCCTGAATTCAATGCATATAGTCCTCTACTTTTCGAGAACCTTGTTTCAGGGACTAATTTTGCTGGTATGTCATTGTCTCTAGTTTCCCGTTGTCAAAAGACAGTCTTTCATTTTCTGTTTCAAAATCCTCCCAGTGATCAAATGGTGGTGCGGTTGATTGAATGGTTCCAACCACCATGTCCATCTTGTCTCCTATACGTCCCCGTTTCTGCATTCCGCATATTAATGGTTCTCCCCAACTCAGTCAGGAGACAACGCGATTACATTTGGCCAGAGCCATCTTTGTTCCGCTATTTGCAGCTTCGACATTCTGCTCTGCTCCATGTCCTTTGCCGCTGACCAATTCCTCCAGCCTCTATTATCCGTTCCCTTTCTTACTCGTTTGTAGCGTAGCATCATACCTATTGCTTTGCGATTTGTCACTCGGCTAATTCAAAGTAAATTTCCATTGTCCCTAACCACGCCGCCAATCCTTCTTTCGGTGACATCCCCTTCCACTACGGCCTCCGGCATTTCCACTTTCAAGGTGGTTCGCAGGATTCATGTGGTGGATGCTAAAGCGTCTCTATGACCTGCACTCCTAATCTACCATTGACGCCAATTGTGCCTCCCTGTTCCGTTCGTCCGCGTCTGTGTGGGCGTTCCATGCTGTAGTGTTCGCTGCATTCCAAATATTCAACTGCCCCTATGGTGACTGAGTCCCACCAGATGCCTGTATGAGTTGCGTCCCGTGATGTTTGAACCCAACTGTATAATGTTGTTGGACATTGATTTGGTCCCCTCCATTATTCCTCCAACAACTTCCGTTCACACTCTTCTCCCAGATGTGCTCCGTTCAAATGAATTTCGCTCCCTCCACTTGAAGGTTACTTTTACCTGACATTCCGGATCCTCTCATGTCTCCTTCATCATATGCCGCTTATTTCTCTCCCCATGACGGATTATAGCGGCCATGCGAATGCCCGCCAGTACTTGTTGTCGACATCATGAAGCAATCGAATGATAACCAAAAGTCCAGGTTTTTCACGGAGTCCTGAACGCTGTGAATGAATTTTCCCCCGTAACGGTGGCAACACTGTTTGCGCTAGCATGTCGCACCTGTGCGTTCCATTTCGTTATGTCGATGTAACCTGGGCGCGAATGTACGGCTTCTAGCCCCATTTCGCCGTTTCCTCTCAACTTCTTCATTATAATACCAATCACCGATGGTTCCCCAAACCAGTTTGTCGTGAACTGATGTGTAACTCGAGTCCTCGCCAGCTCTTGAACATTGTGGTTGGATTGTACCGCTAGCGCCATACGTCCATCTTCGGAATGAAACTACTTCCTCCAACATTCTTGCTGCGCAAGAGTGATCTTCTTCCACCAGTAAATCCGTTCCATATTCGATATCGATTCTTCCCATTAATACTATGCCGTTTCTACTCGTTATTACTGCCCGTGTATTATTCCTTCGAGCTGAGGAATTCTCATATCGCATGGAGGTAGATACTGATGAGACTCCCTTCTTGTCCTCCATTCCCTGCAAATCGCAAAACTTGACATCCTGTTTTCCGAAATCGGTGCCCATGACTGTACTTCCTCCACCTGCTTGACTAGGCACTATTTTCAGCGCACTGTATACTTGTGTAATTATCTTGGCTCGACACGAGGCGTATCAATAACAGTATCCCTTTCGTCTCCATGGTTCCGCGTGCCGTCTTGTCGATAGTGAACCCCACCTGCCCCGGTTTGCACTCCGGTAATATTGGACTCCACATCCATCCGCCCCGCATTCCCTGGCGATCCGTTGCGGTCATGCTTCTCTACCGTCTCTGTCCCCACCTGACAGTGGAGAAAAATATCAAGCCTCACATGTGTCCTCTGCTTGGCCCATTATGCTCCTACATCACTTGTAATTTTTGCGGCGTAATGCTGGTTCTGCCTTTATACAATGGCGTTGTACACCTTCTCTTTTCTCACTTAAGGTGGAATTACCGGACCGACTCCGACCTGGTTCAGTTCCTCGGCCTGGCCATAACTGCTGCCGGCTTCATCGATTGTTCCCATTCGAGCACAGATGCATTAAACGGGCTTCTGCCTCCTTCAGGACAATACCAGTGCCCTCGGTTTCAACATAGATCTACATTTCCAAACCAACGTGCGTGAAAATAACTTGAAACGTTCGACAGGCGTACGTCAACACAGTGCAATTCTCCGGCCATTACGGAATGTCCGCCTCCATTGTTGTTAAGCAGAGGTCTACCAACGTTTCGTAGTCCCAGACCGCGCCTCTGGTTCTGCCTCCCTCAAGGCGTCGCCGTTTTCGGATGCAGCTTCTCGCGCTTCTCCTGCATGAAGCCGCCTTCCACGCTTCCTCCTGCTCAGCCGCGAGACCAAATGCTTACTCGAGTTGTTCCGCCTCACGCTGAGCCTCCCTGCTTCCAGTCGTCGTTTCTCCATTGTTTGATTGTGCTCCCGTTGACGCCCAACGATCGACCCTGATGCCTTAATGTGGGCATCACGTTGGGTGTCGCCTGTCACCACAGCGGCAATCCTTCCTCTGTCACTATTTTTCGGTAATCGGTGCTTCCATCTGTGGCCCATTCATGCTCTCAAAGGCAACACCTGTTACTGCTCTCCCAAACGTCATGTTTGGCGCGTATCAGCTCCTCACTCGCGAACTCATCAACAGACAGAGTTGAGTCCTGTGCATGGATCAAATAGACCCAAATCTCTCACTCAATCCCACAGG
>JAENRT010000394.1:0-37037 GCA_032173475.1 Amanita phalloides
ATGAACGCAAGTAGTAGTTCAGACTCTTGCTGAACTCGACTCTACTGTGCCGCTAATGACAAGGACCCCTCTCGCAACAGGATGACCAGAAGGATCCACGTCCTCCGCTATACCCATTAATCCCCCGATCGTCTTCACATCAGTCAACCCCACTACTCCGCCTAGACAGAGAGGAAACGCACCCGCAACGCCACAGGCACCACGAAAACAGCCACGCCACCCTCAATGCATGATCTGCAATTCCTGAGGACACCTGACATCACAGCATGTCCCTAGTTGAGCAATCCTCCCTAGACCTATTAGTAACCGAACCGTTGATGCCGGATCAACCCCTGGACCATCAGCATGCCCCGAACGTCAGCAACCGCCACGCCCTTCGCGCCCACCTCCTACTCGCCCATGCACAACCCGCCGAACGCGCCAAGGATATCAACAGGGAACCCGCCCTGGAACAGTTACCTTTGATAACGACGATGAACACCGTGCTTGGTTTAATAACCGAAATTGCCCAGATAGCGATAATGAAGAATTCCGCCTCGGAAAGCCAGCTTGGTGGACCGAAACCGAATTTAATAATGTCGAGTAAGCCCTCAACTTCGTTTTCACTTTTGTATTATATCGGATTAAGTACTTGTGGACAAGTTCTCTAAAGGAGAGCTAGTGTTACAACCCATGTGAACATTTTCATTTTCTTATGTCAGCACCTTCCTTTCTTGACTATCTATGCATCGCCACCTCTCTTCTATGATTATGCAACGTCACTGCTCACATAAGCATGACCCTTTCATCTATGACATATGCTTACCATCGTTTCGTTTCTATGACGTCACTATGATATCACTAATGACGCATTATGATCTCATAGCTATGATATCACTCTCTAACACGTTCATTACCTTTTACAGACAGTAGGTTTACGTATAAATACGAGAGTTTGTCTTAGATCGAACCTTAAGTTCGACTTAGCTTGTAATACACAAGTTACATCTCTGGGAACTCCTAGTTCTGGTGAGATTGTCAAAGTCGTTGTTCAAGCGCTCTCATCCGCCTCACTCGTCTCAAGCCTGAGTCTCCTTCGTCGGACTTAGCGCTGTTTACTCAATCGCGTTCCGCCAGACTCTTCATTGTTATTGTCTCGGACAATCTTCATGGCATAACGTCATTGATTAGATTGGACGACGACTCGTCATCATAACAAGTTCCTCCCAGAACAAATCATTCATCATGGTTTGGAAAGTAGTGGGTGAATTCGTTAAACCAAAGAACATTACTAAAGGTTCAAAGAGTCCTCGATTTGTTCTAAAAGCAGCTTTCCATTCATCTCCATCTTTAATACGGATATTATTATATCCCCAACGAATATCCATTTTTGAAAAGATCATTGCATTACTCAGTTTGTCTATCACTTTCCGCAGTTGTAACAAGTGATCAATGCGCGTTGATGGTCCACATCCATCGCATCTGGGTCTTTAGACGTTGACGCCATTGCTGGTGAATTTTGATTTGGAACTGGTCGGTTCTGCTGCCATGGCTTATTCGTGCTTTGCTGCCATGGTTTATTCTGTCGATTCTGTGTAGTCGGCATCGATTTGTTACCACTCGTTGTGGTCGTCGCCTTTGGATACAACTGCTGTGTGTCCCTCCAACTTTTCTCAATCGCCAGCGCCTGGTTGTACCATCGTTGCAGATCCCCTGGTTGTGATCTGTCAATGCTCCTTGCTCCGTCCAACATTCCAATCTCCACCACTCATCTTCCCAATGCCGGATTAAGACCTTGACAAAAATGCATAACTAATGCAATTCCGTTGTACCCTGTGAGCATTGCGATGCTCCTAAACTCAATGATGTAGTCCTCGACTTTTCGAGAACCTTGTTTGAGTGTGCTGATTTTTCAGGTAGTGTTGTCTCAAGTTTCGGTCGTCAAGAAGAAATCCTTCATCTTCTGCTTCAAATCCTCCCAATGATCGAATGGTGGTGGGTTGTTGAACGGTTCTACTGCCCATGACCCATCCTGCCTTCTTACTCCTGTTCTGCATTCTGCATAATGTAGTGGTCTCCCCAACTCAGCTAACAACGTGATTACATTAGGCATAGCATTCTGTTGTGCTATTTCGGTTTTGAATTCTGCCTGTTCCGTTGTTTTTGCCGCTGACCAATTCCCTGCTCTATTGTCCGTCCCCTTTCTTACTCGTTGCAGCGTGATCATCATCCTTTGCTTTGGATTTGTCACCCAGACTAATTCGAAGTAATTTTCCATTGTCCATAACCACGCCGCAATTTCTTTTGGATCCCCTTCATACACCTCCAGCATTTCCATTTTCAAGGTGGGTGCAGGATCACATGGTGGATGTAAAGCGTTATTGACCTGATTTATTACATTGGCCAATTGTGCTCCTTGTTCCGTTCGTTCTGCGTCCGTGTGAGCGTTCCATGCTGTAGCGTTTGCAGCATGTCCGAATATCCCAACCGCTACAGTGATAAGTCCCACCAATGCTTGTATGAGCGCGTCCATAATGTTAAATCCAACCGAGTAATGCTGTTGGACTGATTTGTCTCCTCCATATTCTTCTAAAATCTCCTTTGCACTCTTCCCCGATGCACTCCGTTCAACGTGGAATTTCACCTCCCGCCTATTGAAGGTTACTTTTACCCTGACATCCAGATCTCTCATGTCCTTCTCATACACCGCTATTTCCCCCCAAGACGGATTATAGGGCCATGCGAATGCCTGCCAGTACTGTCGCTTAAATAATCAAAGATAACACAGTCCCGGAGTTTCTGGTCCTGACCCAGTGAATCCTCTTGGTGGCAACACTGTTTGACTAGCGTGTTGCACCTGTTGACTCCATTTCGTTATGTCGATGTAACTGGGCAGATGTACCATCTCTAGCTTCATTTGCATTTCCTCCTTCAACTCTTCATTATACCAATCGCCTGACGGTTCTCCAAACCAATTGGTCGTGAACTGACGTGTGATTCGTCTGCCAGCTCCCTGGAAATGATTTGTTTTAACCACCTGCGCATAAGTCTGCCTTGGATATACAACCTCCTCGTCATTCTTGGCTGCGCCAAGAGTGATCTTCTTCCACCAGTAGTCCTTTCCATACGTATCAATATCTTTCCATTTATACAGCGTTTCTACTCGTACTGCGGTATTTTCCTCAAGTAGAATCTCATCACCAGGATAGATATGATAAACCCTGTCTCTGTCCCCGTCACGAATTGCAAAACTGACGTCCCACTTTCTCAGGATGGGTGCCCATGACATTACTTCCTCCATGGTAGGATATTTCGGCCATTTATACTTGTTGTAATATCTTGGCTCGAAGAGGTACATATAACAGTATCCCCTTTGTCTCCATGGTTCCACTGCCGTTCGTCGATAGTGACCCGGTTTGCCTGGTAATTTGGACTCCACTCCGTCCGCCCATTCCGCGATCCATTGCGTCTGCTCTTCTACCATCTCTTCCCCCACTGCAGGGAGAAAATAGTCCAAGCTCAACGTCCTGCTGCCCATTACTCCTAATCCTTTGTAATTTTTGGGCGTAATGGGTTCTGCCTTATAAATGGTGTACACCTTCTTTTTCTCATAAGGTGAATACCGGACCGACTCCGACTTGGTTCGTTCCCGCCTGGCATACTGCTGCGGCTTCATGATGTTCCCATTTAGCACATGCATTAAACGGTTCCGCTCTTCAGCGGACAGGACCAATCCCTCGTGTTTTAACGTGATGACGTTCCATCCACGTGTCAATAGTTGTATGTTTGATGGCATGTCAAACAGTGCCTTTCGGATTACGGAGTCCGCCTCCATATTGTTGAGTAGATCTACCAGTGTTTGGTAGTCTAACGCTGCCTTGCGTTCAGCCTCCTCGAGCTGCCGTTTACGAAGCAGCTTCTCGCGCTTCTCCTGCATAAGCGCCTTCCACGCTTCCTCCTGTTCTCGAATCAATGCCTCCTCAAGTCGTTCTGCCTCACGCTGAGCCTCCCACTCCAGTCGTCGTTTCTCCCTTTGTTGCTCCTTGAGCCAATGATGATATGCCTTAACGTGGGCATCACGTTGTCACCTGTCCACCACAGTGGTGACCTTCTTTTGTACTTTATTTGTAATCGCGCATCCTCGCGCCCATTCTGCCTCAAAGGCCACACCGATCTCGCCCAATGTCATGTTGGTGAAGGGTAACACGTAACGAAAAACTTGATCCATTGTGACGAGTGGACCGAGTGTGATGATAAGATAATGATTGGATTGCTGATGTAACAACCCGTGGAATGCCTCGTGTTGAAGGCATGTAACGTTCTGTAAAGAAAATCTTCGATAACTTCAGTCTCTCAGCACTACTGACAGCTATCCGTTCATTCGGCTATACAGAGGACAATCTCAGATGAGACAATGTCATCAAGGGGTCCAACGGTTGACTTGTAAGACGTGGTGCCCGGGGCTTCACTCGGATGTCCTCGTGCTCAGTTCAAAGAACTGATACGTTATTGGTGTTCCGAGACTGTTCTCCTTGATACACAGCATGTCAGACAAGTTGTCTTCATTGTTGACCAACCGCAATCAGGCTCGGTCTGTACCTACACCACATAGAGACGAAGGTCCTCCTGACTGTTTTATCGCCTAGTCCAAGGTTTTCGTTCGCCGCACTATTGGACTCACCGACGCTGCCTCTACAGCCAAGGGTGTACTCTGTCACAATAGCTGTTTGTCACCAAAGAATGAAATGCAGTCGATGTCGCTCAGAACGTGAGACAATATCAACAAAAGGTAAATGAGTTTGCCTCGTGTAATGATGAGCAGATTGTGCTCCTCGTCATTGAGTCAAACGGTGAGGTATATAGCCTTACGATTATGTTAGAAGGTCGTTCCAACAATAACCTCAAGGTTTGAGAAGAGTAGAGAGAAAGAGCGATAGTTGATCTGTGGATGACAGAAACAATTGTAAGGCTAAGGAGCATTACCTACTAACCACTCCTTATATACCTTTGACCTCATGTTCCCCATGAGTCAATCATGTGACCTCTCCCTCCTGACTCTCGATGACTCAGCCATCCTACAGTTGCTGACATAACCTCCCTGTGGCTGCGTCTCTTATATAATCAAGAAAATGAGAAAATAAAGAAATTGTAACAGCCGGTGTCTAAAAAATTATACAGGTGGGAAGATGGAAAATTTGAACGCGAGTACCTGGAAAAGCTGGAAGGTAATTGGCAAAAATGGAAAGGAAATTGCCGAGAAGCAGAATGAATGGATCCTGATTGTGTGGAACCCGATCCTTGAAGAGGGGGTTATGTTACGATTTCTTTATTTTCTTATTTCTTGATTACATAAGACGCAGCCACAGGAGGGTTATGTCAGCGACTATAGGATGGTTGAGTCATCGAGAGTCAGGAGGGAGAGATCACATGATTGACTCATGGGGAACATGAGGTCAAAGGTATATAAGGAGTGGTTAGTAGGTAATGCTCCTTAGCCTTATGATTGTTTCTGTTGTCCACAGTTCAACTATCACTCTCTTTCTCTCTTTCTCTCAAACCTTGAGGTTGTGTGGAACAACATTCTAACAGAGTTATTCTTGTCCAGAGACCTTTTATTGACAGTAACCTTTCAGCAGTAGTCCTTGACAACAGTCAAGCCTGAGTCTATCTGTGGTCGATGTCAGGGGTGTTCCTCGAGAGCTGCTCATTGTCACACCAACAGAGTGTGGACAGAGGTCAGATGGGCAAATTTGAAGGAACTTGTTGAGAGCACACACAGCAACAAGCAAAAGATGCTCAGCATGGTTGCAATGATGGTGAGAGGTGTGGTGTTGAAGACTCTAGATTATGTTAGGACTAATCCCACACAACCACAGGTCTCAATGAGAAGATGATGAAGACAAGACTTAGTAGACCAGTAAGTTGGGTAAGAGCAAACTATCTAGAGTCTTAGGACTCCTACCTACAGACACACCTCCTTATATACCCCAGCCCATGGTCTGTGTGCACAGACTACACTGCCCCAAAGACTATGCATGTGCAGCAACAGCCTGGACCCTTCCATAGCCAGACTACTCTGGACCCCTATGCCTAGACCTTCGTACAGCCACCCATGGCTTACCTAACCAGTCCTTCCATAACGGATCCCCTTAGCCCCTATGCATATTGGTATGTCGTCCTGTGTCCATAGGCCTCCAGATAAAATATAGAAAAATAAGAGAAAATAGATATAGTCATAACAAACATGATATAGATGGTTAGTTTATGATGAGTGTGAGTAAACCATATCTCCTTTTCAAAGGACAAAATTAACACTAGAATCTCCTGCAAGGGCATGGACAATGATACATACAATATTGATGGTTAGTACATGTACTACTAAATTTAGACAGACCAATAGAATCGTGCTTCCTCTCATCTTCCATTGAACTACAAACAGCTACATACTCTATACTGTGTGCAATGGATGAACTCATAGCAGATCTCCAGAAGCACATTCTAGAACTACCAGGGCTTTTGTCTTGAGTAGGTGACTTGTCAGTGGAAGACACCAGGCTCGAGTCCAACAAGCTTTTTACTTCTGCACAGAAGCTCATCCAGATTGCTGGTAGCATAACAACCACTGCTGTGCAAAATGCACACTCCTGTCATTGTCACCCAATTCCTCCCATTCCTGATTTACCCCCACTTGCCTTCACACATATCATGCAAATATCACCTCCCAATACAGAGGATATAGATCCAGAATCCCAAACAACTGTTGGAGATAGTAGTGATGCCAGGGATTTTCAGTCATATCTTTGGAACCAAACTGTCCAGGCCTTTGTATGTCTAGTATATTTCTAGCTAAAGACTCAGAATTCACTGATATTGTTGCAGATTGAAGACAATATGGAAAAGAAGGCTGGAGTGTGCCTCATGACACCACCCCAGGGAGTAATACCAGACGAGGACTGCATAATGGATATTTGTGAGAAATTCAAAAATTTGGTGAATGGATGGCATGCAATGATTTCTGTGACAAACTATTGGATGAATTGCTTGAATACCATGAGGATTTTCTGATGCCAGTAAAAAAGGAAAATTATCTTTGTTTTCAGCTACTCAAAGCCACAGGCCTGTCTCTATTGGTGTTAATATGCCTCCAGCAGTCTTCACGTATTGAAAACAAGATTCCTGGAAATGGAGATATTCTGGGATATGCTAGAGCTGCAGTGCACCATGTTTGCAAGGCAGGAGATATATTAGAAATCATTGTCAAGGAGAAATTGGTGCAGATTATATTTGCTTCCTTTTGCACAATTCTTCTACTTATGATCTCACATAGATGGTACCCAAGAAACAAGCACAGGAAAAACATGACAGGTTGAATGATCAGGTCAAACAACCAAAAATTGAAGAGGATGAATGAATACCATACTACATTGACTGCTCCAAAATAGCTACAAAATCATTCTAGAGTTAGATTTCTGTGAACCGAACATGTTTTGAGCACTTGAATGTATGTGCTCAACTGATGTGCCAAATGTGTCAAAGCACTGTATTATGTGACATTCTCACTTCTTGCTCTGAACAATTACTTGATACCCAACTCAATACCCATGGACTACTCATGATACCCCAACTTAACAGATAATGGCATGGATATGCCAAGAGGAAGTCATACTGCAAAGGGGAATCCAAGTTATTTGTTGCATTCAACTAGCTCTCATGTGACAAATCCCCATATGTTTGATGTCCCTGTATGTCAATCTATCCCTTATGCAGCAATAATTTCCTGATTAAATCCATTTAGCTTAGCATCAATACCAATTTTTCTCATGTGGCTAACACACCTGATATGTTTAAATGCCTGTTCTACCAATGCATATATGAGTTTAAATGCACGAATTGTGCAGATAGAGTAAGTCTATATATTATACCTTGCAGGTACAATGACAGGGAAAGCTCAGCAACAGGATATACTCCCTTTTTCCTGAACTATGGAAAACATCCATGGAAATGGTTTGATCCAGTTAAAACAACACCAGTACAAGGAGTAGAGGATTTTGTGACTGAGATACAAGAAGCATGTGATTCTGCAGCCATTCATTTGGAAAAAACCACAGAGTGGATGGCAAAACAGTATGATAAAGGAAAATGACCATCTTGAGAATATGAAATAGGGGACAAAGTATATGTGAATGCAGAACATCTACCACATGTATGAGCATCCAAAAAACTGGATAACAAGTTTTATGGATCTTATGAGATTATTGAGAAAATTGGTTCAGCAGCATACCAAATTGAATTACCTACAACATGGAAGGTATATAATGTATTCAATGAGGCCCTGTTGAAACCTTATCAAGCACCTGTATTCCCAGAGCAGAAGAGACAAGAGAAAGATATGGAACAGAAAAGGAGAGAAGAAGAAGAGAAAGTTAAAGGTGAAGAGTACGAAGTGGAAGAAATATTGGATAGCCAAGCACAAGGAAGAGGAATTCAATATCTGGTAAAATGGAAGGGATACCCAGTAGAAGAATCATCCTGGGAACCAGTCAGTAATGTCCAAAATGCTACAGAACTAGTGGATGGATTTCATCAAAGAAACCCTAGTGCACCAGCTCCTAGAAAGATTTCTAAAGGAGCTTTCTGTTGATACGAGAACTTTACACAACAAACTGTGCCAAAAAGGCTGTTTGGATGGGAAGATGGAAAGTTTGAATGAGAATATTTGGAGAAACTGAAACACAATTGGCAATGATGGAAAGGAGACTGATGACTGATTTATGAAGACTACAATCCAGATAGGACATTTGTTAGACAGAAAGAAGAAGTTGAAGAAGTTATAACAGAAGCAGCACAAGTTCTCATGGAAGAGAACTCTTAAGAGGGGGGTAATGTTACAATTCGATCTTATCTGAAGATCTTATCTTATCTTATCAACATCTTATCGGAGAGCGATTGGTCATCGGGTTATCTAGGATCTTATCTAGAGATCTTATCTAATCAGGACATGAGGAGGCCTTAAGGAGGACATGAGGTGAACATGAGGTTTAAGGTATATATACTGTAGTAGGGGGCTTTGACTCTAAGCTCTTGATTGTCACTGTCATAGACAGCTCAACAGAGTTTCTTTCTTTCTTTCTTTCTGATTGTGTACTTTGGTCTGACAACCTTGTGTCAGTATCCCTGCTACCTTTAAGCGGATTGTTATCCCACGATCATGGGTGAGTGGATCTGTATGGATTAGGAAAGAGAGATGTCAGTAGCACACATATTCACTATAGATCTCATCAGATTTGATAGAGGGCCATCAGCCTTATCATTGATCTGATATCCTTGAGAGAACTTTTAATCAGAGTGAATCACACACAAAACTAACTAATACATGTATGGTAATGATACCCTGAGACCCTATTGGCTAGTAGATCTATTGACTCTCCTAGTTAAATCTTTTTAAGGCAATTGCTGGGGCCCATAACCTGTTGAAACATTAAACAGCAATGCACACTGACTAAGTAAGTGTTCAAATTACTTACATTGCTTAGTAGTGCTTTGCCTTACTAAAACTGTTTGTTAGTTTGAAAAAACTGAGGGACTTGACACTCAGAATGCCCTCCTTATATACATTTCAGAGACCCTAACCTTACATAATGTAATTACCTATTCTAGATGTATTACTAATGGTTCAGTACCTTAAATGAGTCATTCTGAGTCTATTCTAATAATAATCCTTCTAGATTATTCTATATGACATCATGCATAGTAATGCGCAGTCAATATGATGTAATGCACAGCAGTGCACAGCAATGTGCAGTAATGCACAGTCATGTCAAGTCATAATATATTAATAGATGTTCTATATCATTCTATATGACTAATATATATTTAAGTTAAATATGAAACACATATTAAATAGTTATTAATTGATTATCTTATCTATTATCTTATCGTATCTATTATGTAATATATAGATTAGATTTATAGATTAAACTGATTAGATTAGATAACAATTAAATCTAGAGTTTTTACACTGGTAACCTTTGTCTTTGAGAGCATTTGGGTCTCGCAAAAGAACTGAAAGAACCGAAAGACAAACTTGCTATTTTCCTGATTAGTAGCAAGATATGGCATCTTATTGCTGGCAATTGGTCTTCCACACCCGTCCGATCCCTAAAGGGCACATCCCCTTGCCAACCTACCAAGCAAGGTCTCTGTCAGCGCGAAACGACGCTTATGTATGGTGCATATTATGTTTCCCCGACACCCCTTCAATAACAATGGAACTGATCGTTCGCGGGATTGCCACTGCCAGTATATGGGTAAGTTGACAGAAGTCCAACCGGGGGCTCCCGCATTTAACAGAGATGCTTGTTGGAGATGCGGAGCGTCGAAAGGAGGTGACAGTAGAATGATCGCGTGTGTTTCAGAGTTTCGAACGTAGCTGGGGCTGTCACAACATGGCAGGTCGCACCGCAAGTAAGCCTTGCAGTGCAGGCGGCTCTCCCAACACTCCGAGATGTCAAAGTGACACTCGGCTGGCACGGCATGATGACCAGTTTCAGACTATAAGTAGTCATTTGCCAACAAGTTCGCCCCATCGAAATGAAAGCCTTTTCCCCCGCTCTTATCTCTTTGCTCTTCGTCCTCCAAGTCGCGAAGGTAGGCCAAGCCAAATTCGGACCAGGACCTGCCCTTCTCCGCTGTACGCCGAGACAAACCATACTATCTTAACCCGATTGACAGTCAAATAGGTGGTGGCACGTCTAACGTGAGCATGTTATGTATAGTTTATAGTGTGGCTGAGGCATGCTACCCGCTCTTCAGCTAAACTGTGCGTATCACATGGTACTATATATTTGCTTCAACTTACCTTTGACGATTTAAGGTCCCACGGACTCCTATACTTGCTGCCCTTCGTCCGGTGGTTACACTGGAGTGTAAATATCGATTGTGGTCCACACCATCGATGCGCTGACTTGATTACAGGTGCATAATACTAGCAGAAGGAAAAACGTGTCCTTTGGAGTCGTGAAGCTGTTAGTCTGTATATATAAGGTAGAAGGATACTGCATTTAGAAAGATTCTGGGAGACCCTTATCTATTGTGAAAGTTCCACTTGACACTGGCACATGCCAAGTTGCGAGTTCTCTGTCAATCAGAGTCGATTGACCTTTCTGAACTGGGTCATTGTAATCCGCTGTGATATCGCAAAATACCATATGCCGATTGAGGTGGCATTGTAGCAAAAGTTATCGACGATATTGAGGAATGGTTATCCGGAACCCTCCTTTCTTTCCGTTTCCCACGCAAGGCATGAATGGCAGAAATCGTAATCTGGGAGGATGTGTATAGGTTAGAGGAAAGATTCAGCTGAATCATCGAATGAACCGACGTCTGATGATGTAGTGTTCTTAGCGAAAACCAAGACCGTCAGCAGAAAGGGCTTACACTACGGTTCCTTATGCTTATACGCATTTAGCTCTAAAGTGACTGGGCCGCGGGCGAATCGCCTAGCTACTATGTACCCTTGACATTCGCCGGATAATCGAGCCCGTCTTCTAAAAATTTCAAGTGATTAGCTATCAACAAGCAACATGGCAGTCTAACGAGAGTCAATCTTCTTTTTAGTCACCAAAACGCAACAAGGAGAACGGACGTTACGGATTCCGACCGCTCGTTCCAGGATACAGGTACAATCAAGAGTTGGCATCCCTTATTGTTATTGCACGACCGCGGCGACAGTCACGCGTCACGCATAATCACTTCGTTCCAACTACCCCAGCACACTGCCTTGACAAGTCTTCGAACAAATCCTCAAGAGGAGGGAGAAGGATACCACCCGAGGACTACTAGGTCCAGTAACTAGTGTTATAACCAGTTAAGAACCGAATCAAGACCATTCATTTCTTCCCCAACATAACATACCGCCTTTATTGTCCGACAACCTCTCCGCCCATAGACGAGGCGTTTCAGGTCCTTACCCACACAGCCCTATCGGTACTGGCGACGAATACATCAATTCGGTTTGGGTGATAAACGTTTTGTCACGCCATGCGTTTGTTGGAGGATAGTACAAGTGCCAAGACGTCTGGCTTGCGTGGTACTGTTCGCCATTGGAATATTGAAACTTAGTTTGTGAAGATTGCCTTGCTGATTCGCTGAAATTACCGTCGTGAATTAACGCCGAGGCGAGCGGGAGAGTCAAGTTACCAGTATTACAACAAAAATTCAGCTAGCACTCCCATAATAAAAACGAATGAGGCTTGGAGTCAATGCGGCGCAAGAAACATTCAGACCTGGCTCCATACTTGATTTCATTGCTCAGATGATCACCCCATTTTGCGCACGTCTTCCGGACGTGATTGTGCGCCAGTTTCCCAACACACTGCATGCCAGATTCACTCAAGCAAACCTCAAAACGTGGGGACAGTGCGCGAAATTCACGGCGACGGATGAATTCGCCAAGGCGACATCCCCTCGATTAACTAACAGTGACGAGGACATTAGAAGACGGGTTTTGAGCTGCACGCGTCTCATTGTCCGCCTCGAGAATTGACAGCAGGACAAGCGGTTCCAAGGCTGAGATGAACTGATGCGTGAGTATTGGCTCAGGAACTTTAAGATTCCATTCGAGCTTTCCGGTCGAGTTTGAGTACATACGTCAGGCGACAATATGCCAGCATCACTGCGATCTGGTTTACACAAGTGAGATTTAAAAGTAAGCATGGTGCACGGCCAAGAGAAAAATGATGAGATTTTTTGGGAAAGCCTTCATTTTGATGGAGCAAGCTCGTTGGAAAATTGACTGTTTATATCCATCGCCTGTGCAGGACTGACGCTGAGTGTCAGTTTGACTTATCGGAGTAGTGATGGAACCGTTTGTACTATCAACGCTTGTGGTTGCCGGCCCCGAGCTGCGGGATCGTAAGGAGATGCAATGCGGTGCTATAATTCCAGTCCGTCTCGTCAGGATCTTGTCGAATAACTAATTATAATATATAAAACCACTGAAATAAGGTTTAGGATGCAGTAACAGCGGGATCTAATCCCGGTTCATACGTTCATGAACAAGCACGTTTAAACATATACTTTGCTGATGACGAGTGACTAAATACGCTGATAGTGTATGTAGTATCTACTGCCATTTATGACCATGAATCTCATGCGGGGCAATTATCCCCGTCGGGTCTGCATCTGAAAGTCGAACCATCAGAGAAGCAATCGGCATAATAAGATGAGCGTAATCACGTTCCGACGTTTCCAAAGAAAGGACCACAGCATTGAAATCCGTAAGGGCCTGATACCTCGATTAATAGCTTCTACTAGACTGGACTGCAGGGCACGTACATTTGACCTGGTGGTCAGCGCCTTGCGCTTTAGAAAAACAACAGCTGGAAGAAAAGAAACAGGGGTCTCACCGGGATACTCCACCCACCTGTAGCCATGTCAGCAGATTTGTACGGTTGAGGTAAAAAAGGAACGTACAGTGACATTCGTTGGGTGGAAGGCAGTCAGTAGTGGGAGCAGCATGGCCTACCATAACTAGCGGCAGGGCAAAGAGGGTGATTGTGGCGAGATTGAGTTGCATTTCGGTGCAGGATGTATCCCACTCACTACCAGCAAGTTTTATACTTTAAAGCAATTACGTCAAGCCTAGGATCAGGTGGAGCTGAATAAGGTTTGACAACTTTGAGCGGTGAAACCGATATTTACCAGGACTGCCACCGAATACATAATGATGGGCGCTGCGTGAGGTCGGAGCGATAAACATGAGCGGTAGCGTGAAGCCCAGTTTCGACGCGCGGTCACGTGATCCTGCGCGTTGCAGGGTTCGAAAATTCTCATCCTAAAGGAAACGCGCCAACAATGTCCAAGCTTCCCCGCCTGCATACTTCGCCTAACAGGACTATCTACGCCCCAACATTGGTCTCAACAGTGACCACAAGACAGAAATCCAAGGCTTTGGCGCAGGCGACTGCGACGACCACTACCATTGCGACGATGACAAAGCCCAATTTGAAGCGCAAGTCGCGGCAATCAGATGACGAGGAGGCTGCTGAAGCAGCAGATCAACCCCGGAAACAGCCCGCCATCGGAATCAATCGACCGACTCGGCCTCTACAACCCTCGCGCACTGCACTAAACACCTCGACTGGACTAAAGCCACCAAACAAATCACGAGCAACTACCTCAAGACCCACACGCGGAACTAGCGCACCCGCACCTTCTTCTACTGCACGCCTACCTGCTCGATCAACAATGAGGGGCACTGTAGCCACTACACGGGCTGTCTTGGGGCCTACGCGATCACGCGGACCTACCACGGAGGATAAACGATTTAATGACTTGCAAACCCAACTCCAGATACATGCAGCTGATTCCGCTCGGATTGCTGCAGACATGGAGGCAGAACGCGTCAAAGTCGCTGAACTGCAGGCGAACCATACCACGCTGTCGCACGAGTTGGCTAACGCCAAAACTCAGGAACTATCACAACGACGCGAGCTAATCCTGGCATCCGACGAAATTGAAAAGTTGAAGAAAGCTCATGCGAAGGAGATCATGGAATTGGAGATGGATTTAAGGAGGAAGGAGAGGGAGGCACGTGAGGTGAACGAAGATCTGAGGGTCTGTAGAGGAGACCTTGAGCGAGAACGGGAGGCCGTGGCTTCGCTCAAGGGCAGTGTAGCGCAGCAGGCGACAACGCAAATTGCTTTAACGTCACAAAACTCGGCCTTGCAGGCGCAAGTGAGCGCACTGCAGTCGCAGATCGATGATTACGCGCGAACGATTTCGGATTTGCGACTCAAGTTAGAGTCGTCCGATAAAGAGATCGAGGCCCTCAAATTGGAGACGATGGAAAGCGAGACGGTGCGACGCAAACTGCATAATATGGTCCAGGAACTCAAGGGCAACATTCGCGTCTTTTGTCGCGTCCGACCAGTGCTTCCCTCTGATATCGTGTCTTTAGCTTCGACGAATGACGTGAGCTCGTTAACAACAGATGAACTCGACAGTTTGAAGGAAGATATTCAAGCTCATATAACCTTTCCCGATCGGAGGGACAACAAGGAAATCGTACTCCATTCCTCCAGCGAGAGCGCCACTGGTCAGGAACGAAAGGAAACGTACAGCTTTAACTTTGATAAGGTTAATCATTCATTCTTCGTTCCGACGCCGATTACTTCAATGTTTCTTTGCAGGTGTTTGAACCGGAATCGACGCAAGCACAAGTTTTCGAAGAAATTTCTCAGCTTGCCCAAAGTTGTACGGACGGCTACAACGTTTGCATCTTTGCGTATGGTCAGACAGGATCCGGCAAATCTTTCACCATGGAGGGTGGCTCGGTGAGGGCGATGACACTATTTCGAAGCACCGCTTGTCGCTGAGCATATATCTAGACTGAATCGACGGTTGGAGTGATACCGAGAGCGGTTGAGCAGGTCTTCCGCGTGACCGAGTTCATGAAAACCAAAGGGTGGCAGTACCGGATGGAAGGGCAATTTCTTGAAATCGTACGTCTTGCCTAAATGTTCACAGCCATCTACTGACCTCCGAACCAGTATAACGAGACGATACACGATCTTTTGGCTCCCGCAAATTCTGTGATAGAGAAGAAGCATGAGATTAAGCATGATCCAAAGACGGGCACAACACGAGTCACTGAGTTGACGATTGTCCCTCTCACATCCCCTTCTCAAGTCAAAACCTTATTGGCTCTCGCCCAGTCACGGCGAAGTGTGGCAGCGACACTCGTCAACGAACGGTCTTCCCGATCTCACTCTGTCTTCACCCTACGCATTAGCGGTGTCAACGTCGGTATCGGAAACGTTGGTAAAGCTGATTTGTTCAGCACTACCGGCACATACATCGGCGGAACGGGAGAGCGATGCGAAGGCTGTCTCAACCTTGTCGACCTGGCTGGTAGCGAGAGGTTAAATGTCAGCTTTGCGCCGGGCGTCATAGCTGACAAGGAGAGGGTGAGGGAAACGCAAAACATCAACAAGAGCCTGAGCGCATTGGGAGATGTCATCGCTGCACTAGGCGAACGTGGCGAGGCTGCTGGGGCTAATAAACATATACCATACCGAAATTCCAAGGTAATCAGGTCAACTATTCAGTTATGCTGTATTGCTCACCAATTGATCAGCTTACTTACTTACTTCAAAACTCGCTTAGTGGAAATTCAAAGACCTTGGCGAGTATTAGTCAAGTGTCCTGTCAGCATACTAACCCTCAAGGTTTCCAGATGGTTCTCAATCTCTCACCACTTGCAACGCACCTCCAAGAATCATTAACGTCCTTGCGGTTCGCGACCAAAGTGGGTATCAACACCATTATCACTTGGAATCTTAGTGACCTCCATCACAGGTAAATAATACGACGATTGGTACAGCAAAGAAGCAAGTTAAGACATCGTTGTGAATACCTACGTATGTACTATAGATGAGGGCGTGGATTTTCGTTATCCTTGCGAAATCCTCTTGGACTGTTTTTTTTTTCACATAGAAATGTGTATTCAGTAAGGCCTAGGGCGCCATGTACAAGATAGGCCAAAGTCAGTAACAACTTGCTTAGTAACAAGGGGCAAGGTACTGGCCATTCTGATGGATATCCCCGGGCTGGTTGGCAGTCCGTGCGCAGAGCGATCGTACTTGTGACATCACGACTGAACTAGCACAAATTAGTATACCTGCCAGTGACGGAGCTATCCAGGTTATCCCTTTAACACTACTGCAACACAGTGGGGCTCAATCGGCTTCGCGCGGCAAATTTATATTCTTGAAACTGTTATCGCCAAGGCGCCCAAAATGGCGGATGACTCATCGACGATTCTGTAAAGCTGCCGCCCTTATGGGGTGAGGTCAAGCCTTGACAACGCCCATCGATATGGATAGCTCACCAAATGAGAGTGCACGGCTCCTTGACGCACCAGAAGCATCTCTGGAATCAAGGAAGAAATCGATTCCCTTCCATCAGCTCCTCGTCGTTTTGCTCATCGAGTTTTCCGCTCATCTCCCCGGATTTTCAATAGCGCCTTTCATAAATCAGGTGAGCGCTGTCCATAGAACATTGACAACGATGCAAATTACATTGCATTCCAGCTCGTCAGTGAACTCGACATAATTGGAGGTGATTTGAGCAAGACTGGATACTATGTGGGATTGATGGTGAGTGCCTCAAGCTGCTCAGCAAAGTCATCATTATCATGCGCCGCGCACAGTTTTCCTTGTCCAGTGTTTCCATGATCCTCGCTAGTCTTCAGCTGAATAGATTGTCCGATGTGATTGGAAGAAAACCCATCATTCTCCTTGGATTGGTCGCATCCGTCGTGTCCATGCTTTGCTTCGGCCTTTCTCGCTCCTTCTGGGGACTCACTGCGAGGTGCATCTCGGCACATTGGTTTCGCTTTCTAACAATGGCTCATCGGCCCTTTAGCTTTTGCCTGTATACCCTTTTGAATTGCAATTCAGGTTAATCTTCCTGCTCAATATATTTGGGAAAGAGTAGATGGATAACCTGTCCTTAACACTACAGTTATCAACAAAAGTGTCGTTGGAGAGATCACAAACTCGACAAATAGGGCCAAGATCTTTTCCCTGACGCTTGTTACATTCTCGTTATGCGGAATTTTTGGGTCAGCGACCTCATTTACGTGCCTCTCAAATTCCCTGATCACCATCACCAGCTCGTTGCTTGGAGGGAATCTTGCGAAACCAAGTGACCGTTTCCCTAACTACTTTACCGCCCATATTTGGAAGAAATACCCCTACTTTCTTTCCTGTCTCGTTGTAGCGATACTGAACATCATTGTCTTCGTCATCATACTTTGCTTCTTTCAAGAGGTCAGGATCCTTGCATTCTACGTCATCTGTCGTTGCCTAATGAATAAATTATATTCAATAGACTCTCGTAAAGAATGACCACACTCCTCTTCGGGACTCGGAAAATGACTCGCCCTTTGACTCGAGTCGTCCCCCGCGCCTTCTGGATGTCCTCACAAGGCCGGTCATAATAGCCATCGCCAACTTTGCCTCCCTCCAGTTCTTTTTCTCCTGTGAAGTCGCACTTATCCCCCTATTCCTTTCCCTACCTGTTGAATTTGGTGGTTTAGGCTTCGATCCACCGACCATTGGAATGTTTCTTGCGATCTACCGTATCACTATGGTGGTCATTTTGACATTTTCCCCAAAACTGATCAACCGTTACGGTGCAAGACTGGTATTCCGTTTGGCCATCACAGCATGTCTACTGATATGGTTGCTTATGGCAATGCTCAGTATGCAGGCACGACGTTCTGGAGTGTCTACAGCACTCTCCGTTGGAGCAGCTCTACTAGCCGTTCCCCAAGCAGTGATGGAAACGGGCATTGGTTTGTCTTTCGCCAATTGGCGAGGATATCGACACTGAGTTTTCTGACCGCAGCGTGCTGTTACATGTTTCTCAATGCTTCAGCGCCCAACAAGCGTTGTTTGGGATCTGTCAATGGCTTCGCGCAGATAGCCAGTGGGGTCGTTACCGCTATGGGACCCGCGATGGCCGCGTCCCTATTTTCATTATCTACTCGGTATAATCTTTTGGGCGGGTATGCCGTCTACATAGTCATGGCAGCGCTGTATCCCCCTGCGATCTTACTCACTTTGGGGCTACCTCAAAACGTGCGCCCAGTGTGGGAACACCAGCAGAGGTAGGCGAAAAGTAAAGTAGGGGTATTCACCTAGAACTCCTTATCCAATAGCACATGAAACTGGAGTGATTTCCCTGGCTGCTATTGCCGATCCAAGGGAAGAACTGATTTCCAGGCTGCGTATGTGAATTTGAAAGAGAGCTGGAACATTTAAATCCTGACTTTGGGTCGAATTCCATATTAACGTCGTTTACCGCGGTGTATGCTTAACCAACTATCACATCACCATTACGACCAGCGGCTCTACTACTGTAGGGAACAGGCAAGTTTAGTATGCAGGGTTATTCACTGAGAATCAATGCCAACATGCTCGACGTCAGGCCCTACTACCAACAATAATACAACTATGACACCCAACAGGCGCAGCCAGTGATTCAACGACTGACTCACAGACGCGCACTACTTTATCGTCGAATGGGACTCATCCTATCAAGTGGTCCTCCACTTAATGTATCGCGGCAAAGGAAGTGACCTGTCCTGGATGTTGCCATACTAAGAACCCAGTGGTCCAGTAATCCGTCAATTTGTAACTGAGCACGGACAAAGTTTATTTGAACACGAATCGTCGACGTGGGTTTC
This sequence comes from Amanita phalloides, assembly GCA_032173475.1. NCBI lineage: Eukaryota > Fungi > Basidiomycota > Agaricomycetes > Agaricales > Amanitaceae > Amanita > Amanita phalloides. The sequence continues at coordinate 19,235 of JAENRT010000394.1, forward strand.
AAATGGTTACAGGTAGACAAGTAGCTAGTAACTAGAAAATGGGTCCGAGTGGTACATGTCTGGCGAATGGAAGAGTGTAGCAGGTGACGGTGATGTATGATCCAACCTCCGATGATGCCTACACAAATCGCCAGTTTGCCTGTAGCTCAGTGTCATTGCACAAAGCCTACTTGAGATGACTTGCAGGTACTTACGATATTTAACAAAGGCTAATCATGAGTATATCGCATAAGTACATCATATTGATTCAGCACGATTTGCGCTCACTTATTGCCGCTATTGAGGGTCATATCATGGATGTGTCCCTCAACGCACGAAGCGGGGCGAGCACCGGGAAGGCAAGCTGGGTTGGACATTTGTTGTTGATTGAGTGTTAAGACTGAGAGGATTGATTCTAGATTGTGGGCTCGTAGCAAGTTATTTATCTATCTTTAAAACCGAATAATGCCGAATTGACAGTCATCCGCAGCTCTACGGTGAAAGGCGGATAGATAGAAGTGGAGCCACTATCCCCAAGTCGCAGTTGATATACTTCCGTTCCCAAGGTGCTGTTACTGCATGAAGTCTCCTGACACCGCGGACCGAGCAAGCAATTCTGGAGTACCCCAGATCGACCCAGGCTTAGTGTTGTCTTTATTCAGCCAGGCTGCCGTTCCGCCTCCAAGTCAGCGCTGAATAATGCCGAATTGACATTGAGAGAATGTATGAAATCAGCCATCTGCAGCTCTACGGTGATACCACCATCCCCAAGTCGCAGAATTCTTCTGCTTGATATCCCCAAAATGGGGAAGGCCTTCCGTTCCCAAAATTCGCGGTTTTGTTGCTGCATGAAGTCTCCTGACACCACGGACCGATCAAGCAATTCCGACTCGACTTTAGAGTACCCCGGATCGACCTTTGTCTTTATTCAGCCTGCCGTGACGCCTCCAAGTCAGTGCACCTAATAATGCCGAATTGACATTCATACCATTCGCAGCTCTACGGAGAAGGGCGGATAGATAGAAGTCGAAGAACCACTATCTCCAAGTTGCAAAACTCTTGTTTGATGTCACCGTAAGCGAATGACATGTAACCGCCCGGATGTTTCGGAAAACCTGACTTTTAACCTACCCCAGACCGACCTTGATCTACAGTTGTCTATTCAGCCAGGCTGCCGTGCTGCCTCCAAGTCTGCACCGAATTGACATTGATGGAAATCAACCATCAACGGCGAAGGGCGGATAGATAGAAGTCGAACTATTCCCAGGACCCCAAGTCGCAAAAATTCTTCCGTTTGACATCCCCATTTTGGCAAATGACTTGTGGCCGTGGGCGTACAACCGGATGTTTCGGATCGAGGGGAGAAGCAGTGAGAACAGGCGAGGAACGCGCACGTTTGCTAAATGGTTCGCGAATAACCGGGGTGACACCCTCAGATTGCCTAGCAGACTCCAAAGATGGTGCCGACCCATTTACAGGGTAACAGCTGACTATACCAAGATGCCCGAGGAGTGTCAGCCACGTCCACAGGCAAGTCGAGGAGAATGGTTGATCATGCCGTTTTCAAAGGTGATAAAGAGAGAATCTAAGAGAGTGCAACCAAAGGAAGTAAGGTTCATGTCCCCTCACGCTTTACGTGTGCATTACAGTCAGGGGGAGATCAGATACGGAGTTTGGTCATGTGACTGGCTTTTCTTTTTTTTTGCGGACGACATTTAGTAATTCCAGCGAACTAAATTAAACGGCGCCAACACATTCTGATCAAATTCTGGTATAACAAACGACGACATATTTTTTAGAAACTCATCACGTTTCGATTGGGAGTGAAACGCTTGTTTTCGTAGAGTGTTTTAATGTTCCTTGGTTTCTCGCCGCCGAAACAACAAGTTGGCGTTCGGATTTGGTAGGGACATAGCCCCAAAGCTCCTGGGCTTCTGCCGTCCTGCATCCTCCAGCGCCACGTCGTACGTTGTGACCAGGATTGTCAACATTAGCTTGAGCATAGTCGCCGCGAAGAATCTTCCAGTACACACGTGTAACCCAATCCCCCATGACAGGGAGCCTACGTGCGTGGCGGTCAACTCTACCTTGCGGCCTATGTTTTCCTTTCTCGTCTTGTCGAGATACCTGAAGGGCTCAAAAGTAAATGGGTCGGAGTAGTTCGATTCGTTCGTGTGGATTGAATGCGCTGGAGCGCTTAAATGAGTACCTGGTGGCAGGAACGTTCCGTCGGACAAGGTATATGGCCGAAGCACAATACGCCGTAATATGACTAGAAACGACAAACCTGCCGGTGAGCTCAAAAACAGAGAAGAAAATATTCAAGAACTGACGGGCATCGGCGTCGATTCGCATGCTCTCCTTTATAAAGCTGTCCACTTTGATCATTTTGCTGGTGGCGGCGTGGGTTAAGCCCTCTTGGCGAACTATCTCGTCGACTTCCTCTCGTAGTATCTCAGCATACTCAGGGTATGCCGCCAAGCGGTAGGCAATGTGAAAGAAGGTCTGCCATCTATGTTCAGATTAAGGAATGATAGGGCCAAGTAGCTGCGACATACCGTTTCCGCAGCATGCATTGCCGAAAGATACAAAGCGAGCATTCTTCGAGCAAGTTCTTCGTCGCCTTCTTCCCTACGTTCTATCAACAAAGTCAAGAAATCATTCTGTCTAACCGACTCAATATCCGATAAACTCTGGCGGCGAGATACAAACCGGCTTATCAGAGGTACTCTCAGACAGTAATCGTCGCCGCTCGCGTATCAACGGCTGAAGGTGTTTTAGGCTGCGCGCAATCAGCGCAGGTAGGCCTGTAAACCGATTGGCAACGAATCTTTGATTACGTAAGGTTGGAGCTCGGAAAACTTTGGGATAACTTACTGTCGGAGGAAAGGTGGCGTGAAGTGCAAAATCTGTCCTATGTTAAACACCTCCACTGCAAAATGGACAGTGAGATCAACGAAATCGGCATTTCGACCTGCCGACAAGGATATCAGACCAACGTCATAACAGCAATAAGATACTCACATAAGGTGGGTCCCACGAAAACAGAATTGGTCGCGCGACTTAAAATCGGCATGATCGTCTTAATAGCGCCAAGTTTCAGCCATCCTGAGAACGTGTAGGTTATGTGAAGACATCAAAGCAAAAAGCCAGACCATTTCTCCCGGCAGGAATGAGGTCGTTGAACGAGTCCCTGACTTCACTGTGAAATGCTGAGAAGGCGGCGCGCATAATCCGGTTCAGGTCCGTTGCAATAAGGGGTACATGGTAAGGATCTACAATGACAGTAGGACCAAGTATGACATCGACATGGAAGAGCTTCCAGAAAATGATCCCTTCAAAATGAAAGGTTGATAGTAAGAGTTTATCAACTTACCTCGACTGCAGCAGCGCTTGCAGAAAATATATCCTCCGGAACCTTCGCGGCTTCTCGAATGAGGTCAGGGTTGACAATAACAACGAGCCAACTGTCAAGAGTCGGAACACGGAAAATCCCCTCTGAAAAATACTTGGTAGCAGTGCATCAGGCGGTTGGATGATCGGAGGAGGGGCATCAAGTTTGAACGCACCTGTTCACACCCGCGCTGGATGATGGCCTTTCCATCGAATAGAAACTGAAAAGCACCAGCGAACGAGAGTATCTGAGATGTAGGGCCGATGGCGGGAATGTGGTTGAGCTATGGTGGCCGATTGAGTATAGATGTGCGGTCAGTAAATTCACTCTCGGAATACTTGCTCGACGGGCAGGCCACGGGTAAAGATGGATGAAAATGATGATGGAGAACACACACAACGCCAGAATGATTCGGTCATCAGGCTGACTCTCGAGTAAACCAACCATCGTGCAACGCGAGGATAGACCTGCAATGATGGGACAATGTTATAAGAGTACACTTCCGACCGATCCTTATCGATTATCAATGCATGTTGCCCGCTGGACTGCTAGTCACCTGACCACTTATGGAACTGTCACGCATCGAGTGGGCACTAGGGGTGCCACTGGGACCTCCTGGCACCTTTCAAAGAAGCTGATCTCATTGATTTATGAAGACCTGACCCTGGATGGCAATCATCTGTTCGAGGGTGGAATCTATAGACGGGGATCTGTTTTCCGGCCCGTGAGGTCGAGCCTAGGTCGACGATAGGAGTGGGCACATCCTAGCATCGTTGCGCAGTATTGACGTGAAACGTTTGTGATCTTTTAGTCCGGGTCTGCGAAACTAGGGGAAGATCACGGGTCAGAATTGTCGGTCATGTATTTCGGAACGGAAGGCCACTCGGAGTTCCTCCGGTCGGTTTATAATTATACAGCAGATCATTAATACCGTGATCACCAAGCAACTATGAAACTATGAAATGACTTTCAATGTCCAACGGGGGGTGTTGGGGAGTCTGGGAATGTGATTTTTTCAGAACATTCTCCGGCCGTAAGGATTTCATAGCGATATCGGCGTTCAGGAGAGGTACACCCTGGAATAGGCTGAGGAAATATTTAGCGAAGATATTCCGCATGACAGTTTCGGAACAACTACCTCAAGCTTGAGAGACGACTCTGTACCGAAACTGACTGAAAAGGAGTGTCGCTCGCGACCATTTGGATTGGTCACTCGATGAATACAGGGTTTGAAGATATCATCTAATGCCGATTAGTTCCCGACGTGTTTCCATGATTTGATTATACATACTGGTCCGCCGTGCAAAGAAGTTGCCAACACTAGAAAGAAACGCTTTAGAATCGAAGATTAACTTAAAAACTTCGAGTCATCATACATGATGATGAACATTCCTGGGATCGGGGGTACTTGTATCCACTGTTTTGTGGAATTCTGCACTTCCAACGCCTGAATACCAGGTTGCTGCCAGAGCATAGTGAATAGCTGATGACCATGATTGACATTAGTATTTGGAAGGCAAGCCAAGTCCTCTTACTTGACAACTAAACGAGACGTATCAGTTCCATTTACGGCATTGTGAACGTCAATGGGCTTACTCCGTGTGCGCTTCAGCACCTATCTCATGCTGAGGATCTTTGTGGAAAGGATAGTGCAGTAAGCACATCGCTGCTGCAGAATGGGCCGTCTAAACCATTACATAAGGAATCTTCTGGAATGGAATTGTGACCTTCGTTACTTTCCTGGAATCCCTTGTCATTATCGAAAAAGGTCTCTGGAAGACCCAAAGCCAAAGCAAAGAAAGGAAATAAAGACCGCCCGAATGCTATCGCAGCACGGCTAGAAGAGGGTTGCTTCAATATGATCACGCAACTGCATTTGGAGTTCGAAACGTACTAGAAGTTCGTGACTTTGATGCGGAAATCGGGGACCTCAGGGTGCCAGGAATCGGCATTCGCCGCCATTCCAAGGTCATTTTCATCCAAATACTGCGAGCCGATGCTCAGGCTTTCTTGAAAGAATTGAAGGACCTCTGAGTGCTTGGCTATGTCGATTGAAGCGCGAGGGCACCCGACGTACATGCTAAATAGTATATCCAATCATAAGTCAGTGCTATTTCAACTTCAACTTATATTTCGACCTACACCTTTGATTCCAGTGGACCGGAGAAATATTCTTGAGCCACTCCGAATACACCTTGAACAATTTCGTCTGTTATTCCATGGTTACTGACTAGAGTAGAGTACAATTAACAATCATACAGTCATAGCGGGGAACGACAAACCATAAAAAACTCCAACATTAGTACAAGCCTCTCGGATTTTAGCAGCAAGGGCATTTCGTGTTTGTTGTTCGGAACTTGAAAGATCCAATAGATCTCTATGATTTAGCCGGACTCAAGTCCAATATTTACATGCATATAACACGGACATACATAATGGGGATATGTTCAAAACCTAGGTGAGCCTCAGGTCCTGTCGGCAACATTGAAAACTGGTGCTGGTTGGACGATATGTCGGAAGACTAGGTGGGCGGAATTGAAATTATAAAGTCGCAGGGGTGCCCAGCATGACCCGATTCAGCCGCGTTGCCTCAGAGCCAGTGCACCGAATAATGCCGAATTGACATTGAAGGAATGGTCAGCTCTACGGCGAAGGGCGGATAGATTGGAGTCGAACCAACTCATATCCCCATTTTGGCAAACGAATGACATGTGACATGTGACCGGTGACCGCCCGAACCATCGAGGGGAAAAGTGGGAATAGAACCACTACTATCCCCAAGTCGCAAAATTCGATATCCCCATTTTGGCAGGCGAATGACATGTGACACTCAGTCAAAAACTGTGTATGCGCTGTGCAGGTCAATGTCGTCCCAAACTCTGCGACCGTGACTGTCAGTATGAATGTCGTGTGATATCCGATGGTCCAGCTGATTAAGCACGAGTTCAAAAAAAAACACCGCCGCGTCGCGCAATAGATTGGAGGTATCACTCAGTTCCCATGCAGATTCGGTGGGACTGCTGTCCGTTCCCAGGTGGACATAGTGGTGAATGGTTCGAACGCTTTTAGTAATATGTTCTAACTTCGGTCGTTGCCAGGATTCTTGTTTACCGCTGGAAACTCACTCATCTAGATCTCAGTGTATCGCACGGTTTTTTGAGAGAGATCTTGATGAATAAATATCAGCTTTGATAGGCACTGTTGAGAAAAAAGTGTGCGTCGTCCCAAGACGGCCTAGTGACTAAGCCGCAATCTTTCCCTCTGAGAATGTCACCAGGACATTACCCCCCTACCCGACGTTCCCAGCGCATAGACGTCTACAAGAGCGCATCCAAGGTCGAAGTGCGCGTACCAGACCCATACCAATGGATGGAGGAGCCCTCAGAAGAGGTTGAGAACTGGACGACGACTCAGACGATGTTCGCTCAAACATACCTCGATCAGTTTCCGGATAAGCTGAGGCTCGAGGAAAAGTTCCGCTCAATTCTGAATTACACCAAAGTGATTACCTAGCCCTTATCCTGCGTTTGTATCGTCATATCAGAGCAACATTTTACAGTTCTCCGCACCGACCCTCCTTGATGACGGACACTGGGTTTGGTTCCACAATAGTGGTCTGCAACCCCAGGCGGGTATGTACTTAGCCGTCTCCTTGTTATCAGAGATGGTAGAATCAATACTGTCTATTTTGCAGTACTTTACCGCTCCAAAGAACCTGCATTTCCTGATTTTTCAAAAGACGACCGTGAAATTGGTAACGTGTTCTTTGATGTAAGAGGTTCCACAAATATCTGAACGATCCCTCTGACTTCGCTCCTCGCAGCCGAATCTGTTGGCTTCTGGCGGTGATGCGGCCGTAATAACTTGTCGATTCTCCCCGTGCGGCCAGTACTTTGCATATGCCGTATCTCATTTGGTGGGCCATAGCATCAAACGTTCATGAATTGCCTTTATATGATGTTTCTGCACAGGGAGGCGATTTTGTAACAATCTATGTTCGCCCCATCGGCTCTCCTCTGCGTTGGGATGCCATTGCCAATGGCGGAGACGGTCGGCTGCCTGATGAAGTCAAATGGTGCAAGCTCATCTCAGTCATCACATGGTCAAAGGATTCCAGGGGGTTTCTCTATCAAGTATGGCCCATCTTCATATCAACTTAGCCCATGGTTGGCTGATTAGACGACTGTAGCGCTTTCCTCCTCGTCAACTCCATGCTGAGGTACAGAATGACAGAAATGCCATGGTATGTTACCATCGACTAGGAACGACTCAAGGTAAGGTGATCTATGTTCCTTTGCATAAACTAAGCTATTCCACAGCGGAAGACCTCGTTATACATCAAGATGCGGAAAACCCTGACTGGATATACAACGTGGATACTTCCGACGATGGCAAATATCTATATTTGTATCTGTTCAAGGATACTTCAAAGGCAAGCACTTTCTACTGTCGTTCCGAGACACAAGCGGGCCTCACAGTCAACAGAGAAATCTTGTGTGGGTCGCAGAGCTCGATGGAGGTCGTGTTGGACCTGAACTTCAGTGGCGAAAAGTCATAAACAAGTACGTGGCCGACTACAGTGTGTGAGATCTTTTCCCATTGTTTTCTTCGCGCCCTATTTTCTAACCCGAGATACAGCATTACGAATCACGGATCGCTCTTGTACGTCACAACCAACTTGGACGCGCCACAATACAAGGTTGTAACTGTCAACCTATCAATGGATGAACCCGAGATTCGTGACTTTATACTCACGGATAAGGACGCGAAGGCTGTTGAAGTTAAATGTGTCAACAAAGACTACTTTGTCGTCATCTATAAGCGCAATGTATGTGGACCAGCAGTTCGCTCTTGTGCTTGTACTCATATCATCCCTGTAGGTCAAAGATGAAATATACATCTACTCGAAGGAGGGAGTACAGCTGACTTGTCTGGCCTCGGATTTCGTTGGTTCTGCATCCATAGCAAACCGAGAGAAACAATCCCATTTCTTTATCACGTTATCTGGATTTACCACTCCCAGCACTGTTGCATGCTATGATTTCACAATGCCGGAAACACAACGTTACAGCATCATACGGACAACGAAGGTCCAGGGCTTGAACATAGATGACTTCGAGGCTACTCAGGTCTGGTACAACAGCCATGATGGGACAAAAGTTCCCATGTTCATTGTTCGCCATATATCAACCAAGTTTGATGGAACAGCAGCAGCAGTTCAGTATGGTAAATTTCCTGGTCTGCTCTAACAAAAAAAATCTCTGATGACCCTGTGTCTGGTACAACAGGTTATGGTGGATTTGCTGTGTCAGCGAGTCCATTTTTCAGTCCAATTCTCCTCTCTTTTATGCAAACTTATGGTGTTGTCCTTGCTCTTCCAAATATCAGAGGTGGAGGTGAATTTGGTGAACAGTGGCACAGGAGTGGGATGCGAGAAAACAAGGTTTGCCAATTATTTGCCTGGCATACTTCTGTGAGAACTAACCTTAAGCCATTCATGATAGGCAAATAGTTTAGATGATTTCATTGCTGCTGCGTATGCTGCGTATTTTCTTCTGGTCGGCTTTTTGCTGAATATTTCCATCATAAGTCAGTTCCTTGTTAAGAGCAGGTATGTGGCACCAGGAAAGGTGGCTATCAGTGGTGCATCAAATGGTGGTCAGCATTCCTGTTCTATTCTATTATTATATTGTTGGATCTGGATGGCAATAGGTTTTCTTGTCTGTGGTTCACTTGTTCGGGCACCAGAGGGGACTTTTGGTGCTGCTGTTCCAGAAGGTAGTGTTGCAGACCTTCTCAAGGTAATTAAATTCAAGTGTCTTTCAAGTCACTTATTTTGCTGCTGCTTTCCAGTTCCACAAGTTTACAGCAGGTTTGTGACATGTCTTCATTCACTGCTAATTGGCAATGTTCTTCAGGCCAAATTTGGATGAGTGAATATGGGGACCCCCATCTTCCTGAAGAGTTTGACTTCATCTATCCAATATCTCCGATACATAATGTACCCACAAACAAAATTTTGCCTGCCACATTGATTATGGTGAACAATGGTGAGTATCACCTTCCAATTGGTGACTGAATTAAGATATTCTCAGGTGATGACCGTGTTGTGCCTATGCATTCCTTCAAGTTTGCTGCAACTCTTCAGCACAATTTACCTGATAATCTCAGCCCTTTACTTATCCTTGTTGACAAAAGTTGGCTTGGACATGGTGAAGGAAAATCAACAGACAGACAGTGAGCAGAAAATTACTATTATAGTGTCCTCTTCTTGATCAGTTATTAGTCTCACAGATTCCATCACCAGGTGGGGATTTATTGCACAAAGTCTAAAACTTGAGTGGAGAAAAGAAGATTAGATTCCCATTGGATATGTGGTCAGATATGTATTCTGCTCATGAGTGTATTCTACTATAGTCAAACATCAAGGTGGTTGAGGGAATTATGACAGAGGAAGGTTGGGTCAGGGTTATCCTTCAGATAGTTGACACCAGCCTTATTGCCATACTTCTCCATTAAGTCATTGGCAGCTTCCCAGCAGTATGGATGTTGTGAAACCCACTGTGGTATTGAAACCCATGTGTCTCTCAGGTGAGACCACCATTGAAACCTATTATCAGCAAAATGTCAAGTTCAACTTTGACAGCTTTAGAAGGAAGGTCAGTTTCCTTTCCTACCTTTCAAAGTTCTCAAGCCCTTTAACTGACAACTTCAAAAATACTGTACATGATGCAATGGTACAATGGCAAGTTTACAAGCAAAATGAAATTGTGGCTGTGATGACACATGTCCTGGAGCAAGTAAGTGTGTGCATGTTGAGTGACCATTGTGTGTGTATATGTTTTGACATTAATTGCATGGATGGTGGAGCAAGTGTGAGCTAGCAATGATGTTGTGCAAATTCTAGAGTGAGTGTGTGTGCATGTTTAGGCAGTGGTGGGCCTTGGGCTGATCACTGTTGAAGTGCACATATATACATTCTCACAGACTGAGGCTGCACTGTCATTGGGGAAACATGGTTCAAGGTGAGTGCTTGAGAGATAGGGGCCCACTAGTGTATCAGTGTAACACCTTGCCCTGCAAACATCTATTGTTCTCATTCATACTATATTCCTGTTACAATTTATTTATTTCCTTGATTACATAAAGGCACAGCCACTGGAGGGATAGGTCAGCAACCACAAGATGGTTGAGTCATCAGGAGTCATAAGAGAGGAGTCACATGATTGACTCATGGGGAACATGAGGCCATAGGTATATAAGGGGGGGGTTAGTAGGTAGTGCTCCTTAGCCTTATGATTGTTTCTGTTGTACACAGAACAACTATTGCTCTTTCTCTCACTCTTCTCAAACCTTAGGGTTGTGTGGAATGATGTTCTAACATAATTGTAAGGCTACAAACCTTACTGTTTGACTCAAACAACAACAAGCACACTCTGCTCATTGTTACAGAAGGCAAACACCTTTACCCCTTCCATTGACATCACCTACATTCTAGGTGACATCAATTATTCTCTTAGGCAACAAACAGCTACTGTGATAGAGAATGCCCTTGTCTGTAGATGCAGTGTCAGCAAATCCAGTAGTGTGGTGAGTGAAAACCAGGCTTAGACAACAAAACAGTCAAGGACCCTTGTCTCTAAATGGTGTAGGTGCACCAGTACAGATCAGGCTCAATTGCTGTTGGCCAACAATGAAGACAATCTTGTTGATGTGCCATATACATATCAAGGAGAACAGTCTACAGGCACCAATCATGTGTTGTTCTTTGGGCTGAGCATGAGGACACTGTAGTGAAGCCCCAGGTACCATGTCTTCAAGGTCAGTATCATATTCCAGGCAACATCCTCCTTGCTAGGAGTCTCCTTGTTGCCATCACAAAATTGGCTTCACATTTTCAATTTATCTATCAGTAGTCTGGGACCACTACCACAGTCTTTATACTGGCCAGGAGCCTTAGGAGGGAGCCTGGGAACACTTTGTGTGGGTTAGCACATGGGGGCACTTTGTTATGAGCTCACACCCAACAACACTAACCCACCATCCTAGAGGACACAGACCCACAGGCCTCGTCGAGCAGGGGAGAGAAGGGAGGGAGGAAAGGGGTATATTGGCTATAGACAGAGTCTTACATGGGCATAAGAGAAACCATCTTAAGTCTGGGGAGACTCAAGCTACTTGCACTACTTATATACTACTCTACCAAGACCCTTGCCACCACCTAGTACCACTGGCACTCCTACAGCATTCATGCTTCTTCTGGTCCTGTATGAGTGCTGCCTCCATGCTGTTACTGTTGCTATGCATCTGGGTGCAGCTGCTGTAACACCATCTTCTGGACCAGTCCAGGTTGCCCTAGACCTTGTAACCATAAGGGGCTATGTCCTTAAGGCCTCCTTGTCTCCATAGGCTGTGCTGCAATCCCATATGACCATATGTGCTGCCACTGCTGCTTCCTGATGTGTGATGGCATGATCCCTGATGCACTGATGCCGACATCGATCAATGATGCCATCAAGGGCACGATCCTCTTGCCTAATCCAGCTGTCCTTCCCAGTATAGTGTATGGCCACCTTGTATGGCCATCGTCTTGTCCCATGGTAGGTGCTCCCATGCACTAACCCACGCAAAGTGTTCTCAGGCTCCCTCCTAAGGCTCCTGGCCAGTATAAAGACTGTGATAGTGGTCCCAGACCACTGATAGATAGATTGAAAATGTGATGCTGATTTTGTGATCATAACACACTTACCATGGGACAAGATGATGGCCATACAAGGCAGCCATACACTATACTAGGAAGGACAGCCAGATTAGGCAAGAGGATCATGCCCTTGATGGCATCCTTGATTGATGTCAGCATCAGCACATCAGGGATCATGCCATCACACATCAGGAAGGAGCAGTGGCAGCACATATGTCATATGGGATTGCAGCACAGCCTATGGAGACAAGGAGGCTTTAAGGATATAGCCTCTTATGGTTACAAGATCTAGAGCAACCCAGACTGGTCCAGAGGATGGTGTTATAGTGGCTGCACCCAGAAGCATAGCAACAGTGACAGTGTAGAAACAGTGCTCATACAGGACAATAGGAAGCATGAATGCTGTAAGAGTGCCAGTGGTACTAGGTGGTGGCAAAGGTCTTCATAGGAATAGTACATATATAAGTAGTACAGGTAGCTTGAGTCTCCCCAGACTTAAGATAGTTTCCCTTACACTCATGTAAGACTCTGTCTATAGCCAATATACCCCTTTCCCCCTCTCCCTTCTCTCCCTTGGTTGCCAATTGAACAGATTGCTTTTTGCAGTGCTGAGAGGCAAAAGCAGTAGAAGATTTTTGTTACAGGATGGAACACACATTTCACACAAGGCATTCCACAGATTTTTACATAATCCAATCTTATCATCATCTTATCACCAGACCTGTCACAATGGAACAGGTTTTCAAATACATATTGCCATTTGCCAACATGTTGTTGGGTGAAATAGAAATTGTCTTTGAGGCAGAATGGGTGCAAGGATGTACAGTCATGAGGAAGGTTTGGGGCTCCCAAAGTTTGGTTCAGTTTGGTTCAGAGCCATTTTTGGCTGAACCTGAACCTGGACCAACTAGAAGTTTGGTTCAGGTTTGAACCAACTTGAACCATGGGAAAATTCCCATTTAGGAGATTTCAAGTGTTTTCAGGTGTCAGGTGGTGAAAAACTTTTTTGTGCATGCCAGCAGGCTGGTGGCAAGCAAGTGCATGGGTAGGCAAACAGGGAGGTGATTGGGGCAAGCAGGCAAGCAGGGAGATGACTGAGTGAGAAGTCACAGGCAGGTGAGCAGGTGGGTTGGCATGGGCAGGCAGGCAAGGGGACAGGAGTGAGCAGATGGGTCAGCAGGCTGACAATAAGTGGGTGAGTAGGTTGGTGGGCAAATGGGTGAACAGCTGGCCATGAGCAGTCACAAGCAGGTGAGTACACCAGTGAGCAAATTGGTCAATGGGCCAACAGAGAGACAGCCAAGAAGGCAGACAGGCAGGGAGCAGGTGTACAAGTCACAAGCAGGTGGGTGGGTGGGAAAACAGGGGAATATCCAAGTGAGCAGGCACTAGGCAGAGCAGGTGGTACACAAGCAAGAAATAGGTTAAGCAGACAGTAAAAATTTTGTCTTGGCTGCCACCAACCACTCCACTAGCTGCCCCTGCCCCTCATGTTGGTTCAGGTGGTTCGGTTTGGTTCAGGCAGTTCTGGTGACTGCCTGAACCTGAACTGAAGTTTTGGGGACAAGCCTGAACCAAACCCAAACCAAACCCAAACCTTAGGTTCAGTTTGGGCAGTTCAGGTTTGAACTGAGGTTCAGAACTGAACTTCAGGAGCCCTAGGAAGGTTAAGACAAAGGTCACCACTATGGTTGATAGGCAACAAAGGGATGCTCATGTCCAGGCATACCAGCACTGGCTCAAGGAACAGTGAAAAGAGAAACAGTGACAGGAGCAAGAAGCTCAATGAGAAGTAGAGAGACTCAAGGAGGCATCTCTATGAGAACAGGAGGAGGAGGCATGGCAGGTGCTGATTAAGGAGAAGTGTGAGAAGCTGCTTCATAAAAGGTGGCTTGAGGAGACACAATGCAAAGAAGTATTGGACTACCAGACATTGGTAGAGTTATTAAACACTATGGAGTCAGGCTCCATAATATGAGAGGCACTATTCAATATGCTGTCAAATATTCAATTATTGACATGTGGATGGAACATTATTACATTGAAACATGAGGGATTGGTCTTATCTGCAAAAGAGTGGAACCAGTTAATGCACAATGTTACAAACCAGCCCCTGAGTTTGACATTTTGATGCATTCAATGCCTTATCTGACACATCTCACTTTTATCTATTATGCAAGGCATAGGGTGTATACTCACCAACAACAGCAGGAGTGCAGCTGCCTTATCAAGTTGTACAGAGGAGGGGCAGAGCATTAGCCAAAGCCACCACAGTTGAGCCAACATACAGGCCAGAGTGGAAGTAGTCAGTCACAACCTACAGATAGTAGCTGGAGACAGAGCCAACATACTGGCCTAGCAGATCTATCTAGTATGTTCCGAACTCCAAATGCAGTTGTGTGATCATATTGAAGCAACCCTTTTCTAGCCATGCTGTGATAGTGTTGGGAATGATGGATCCACAGTGGAGAGTGCATGAGCACACACAGTAAGGAGGACAGGTAACAAGGGATGATAGGAGAGAAGGGACAGCACCTGGTTGATGAAGAGAGGTCATGGAGGGAAGGAATTGGAAAGATGGATGATGAATATATTTAATGTGAGCACACCCAATATCAATATGAGGCACCATCATCATTATGGCGTATCATTATTTCATATTCTATTTTATTATATAACTTGTATCTCTTGTATCGAATGGACACCTTTTACTCACAAGCCACTCTGTGCCCCACTATATTATCAATAGGTTATGGGCCCCACACTCCTATAGCCTCGAGAAGCATTTTTTCTACTCCACACACATCATCACTTTATTAATCAAATATGGCAGAGACACCAGGTCCTGAGGCTTTGTCAATAGCAAAGCTATTACTGTTACAACCCATGCGAACATTTTCATTTTCTTATGTCAGCACCTTCCTTTCCTGACTATCTATGCATCGCCACCTCTCTTCTATGATTATGCAATGTCACAAAGAGAGATTCTCAGCCACATACAGGAGCTGACTCTGTCTGGGCGACAGTCCACTGTGTGACATCGTGTACTGTTTGACATAGAGGTCGTCTATTCTGCCACATCTTCTAGATCCATCTGGACCCAAAGACTCCTATTCGTTGC
The DNA here is from genome assembly GCA_032173475.1 of Amanita phalloides. NCBI lineage: Eukaryota > Fungi > Basidiomycota > Agaricomycetes > Agaricales > Amanitaceae > Amanita > Amanita phalloides. Next base: position 34,430 of record JAENRT010000394.1, read on the forward strand.
GCAGATACTGTCTTTTCGAATTACAGAATTCCAGAGTTTTCTTGTGCCAATCTATTATTGGGTTTGCTCCTCAGCCAAGGCAGCCCCAAGAAAGGTTCTGATCTCCTAATGACTCACCCAGAACCAGTGCTCATTACTTTGTGTTTATGTTGAAGGTGACCAGACACCTTTCTGTGATCTCTCCTGCTTCGTTTTCTGATCCATCAACGTTCCTGACTTTGATGGATTGTCTGAGTGGTACAACCTTCCATTTATGGGCAATGATGGTCAATGAACAGCCTTCTGCTCCGCAGTCAACAAGGCAGTTTCAGTGGGTTTATCGGACTCGATGGATATAGGGATGGAATCTTCTTATGGTCAAAGATTTTACGTGTACACTGCAAATATAGATAGAATCGAGGGACTAGGATCACATCCACTTGTTGTGTGACCTTTGTTAAAATCCTGTTCAGCTAGCAGATTGAGACATATCTCTGGAGACAAATGCCGCATCAAGACTCTGATGCTCATTGTAGTGTCTCATTGGCGTCTTCTAAACTCTTCTTCTTCCCAGCTCTCACCCTCCAGTTCTGTGGAGGCGGCTCTGATGTGAGGCGGGGTCGTGACTCCTTTACTCCTTTCTTAAATCTTTCCTTTTCCCTTTGTGTGGCTTCCTCATGGGGCATTTTGACGATTGATGACCCCCTTTGTGGCATATGAAACACAATCCTTCTTTGACATGTCGTTCTCTTTCCTCTTTTGAAAGAGCAGCAATAATGACTGCATCAACATCCATGGCATCTGGAATCTCTGTGTCTGGGCGAAGGTCTTCCATTCCCTGCTGTAGATAGTCTGGCTAAAACGCCTAGTCTCTTTGGCGTTTGCAAAGCGTTGGCTGCGTCATACCATCCCTGGTAGATTTGCAGGGTTCTGCATCAAGATCTGATGGAAGCATTCAGGGGAGTCCTTCCGAGAATAGAGGCTGATGGGGCTTCTTCTCTAATTTTAGACTTCTTGATCAGTTCCTTGAATTTATCCATATACGCTAAAATAGGCATTTTTCTTCACATTCACCACGATTTTGTATAACTCCGTCATTGCTCTCCCAGGGCTGTTCCACTTGTTTCCAATTGGATAGGACGCTTCTTTGAAGCAGCCCATTGTTCCCAGTCGGGTTGTTCATTAAGGTCCTCGATTTTAGCAAAGTTTCCACTGAGCTGCATTGCCTGTTATTTAATGATGCGAAGATGATCTTTTTCCATCTGTGTTGTAATCGGTGTTAAAAAAAAGAACATCTCGCATCATTTATAAATAGCTCGGCTTAATTTTGATTGCCTTCGAAATTAGTGGGCATAGGACCCTTGATGCTGGATTGTTGTCTGCTTGTGCATCGGCCAATGTCTACGTTGGCGTACTGGGTGTAGTGTGTGTGGGTGGTGGTTCTGATGGAGATGCTGGTGGTGGAGTTGGTTCTTTTGGCGGTTCGTGTGTGGGGTTCCTGTTTTGGCGATGGTGGAACAATCAGTTGTGCAAGGTCTAAAGATAAGAAAGGGGTTTTCGGTGTGTTTCCTAATGAGATATGAACTGTAATGGACTAGGCTGTACAGTTTCTGAGTCCTGTTGAAAGATTTAAATGGGGCAGTCTCAAATAGGGTCACTGGATTCTTCTAGATCTGCTCCTTTGAGCGAGTCTGAATCGAGTCACTGGGTGTGGGAATTTCCCCTTCCACTGGAAGATTCTCCGGCAGATTCGGTCCTGAGGTGCTCAGGGATTGTCGATCCTCCAGTACGTAGTAAGGTCCTAGAATGCTTCGTCCTCTAAATATGTTTCCTGTCCTTCAGAGAAATAGGTCCACACGATTTGTATCTGTTAAATGTGACTTCTACTCCTTCGAGGTAGTAATGATTCTGGATTTATGAAGATCCGTTGGTGGGCAATTCTCTTTTTGTGGTGTCAGAAGTTACTGGGTGCAGAAGGAATTCTGATTTTTATTTCCAGATCTGATCGCGGTATCCCTTGTAGATCTGAAGTCCCGTCAAGAACGTAGTTTCTCTGATCCCTCTAGTAGCTTTATTGGGTGGTGGAGCTCCTCTGGTGAATACTCCTGAATCTTGAATAGGGTCCGTTACCAACTGGTCTGGGAAGTTCACAGTTGAGGCTAACAGCTGGTACTCGAGCTGTCTTGGTAAGTTCACTAAATTGTTATGATGACGAGTCCATCGTCCAATCTAATCAATGACTTATGCCACGAGGATTGTCGAGACCATAACAATGAAGAGTCTGCGAAACGGATGAGTAGACAGCGCTAAGTCGAGAAGGAGACTCAGGCTTGAGACGAGTGAGGTGGGATGAGAGCGCTTGAACAACAACTTTTGACAATCTCACCAGAACTAGGAGTTCCCAGAGATGTAACTGTGTAATTCAAGCTAAGTCGAACTTAAGGTTCACTACAACAAACTCTCTATTTATACATGAACCTACTGTCTGTAAAAGGTAATGAACTGTTAGAGAATGATATCATAGCTATGAGGTCATAAATGCGTCATTAGTGATATCATAGGATATAGAAACAAACGATGGTAGGCATATGTCATAGATGAAAGGGTCACGCTATGTGAGCGGTGACAT